>VRLP01003548.1:0-62416 GCA_009660295.1 Lophius piscatorius | reverse complement strand
AAAAAGCAGCAATGTTAATTAAAGTTATAGGTTCTGCTAAAAAGGAAAGTTTTAAGTCCTTTTTTAAATGTGTCAGTCGTCTGTGGAGCCCTCAGATGGTCAGGGAGGGCATTTCACAGACGAGGGGCAGCAGAACAGAACGCCGGATCACCCATGGTGCTGAGCTCAGTCCGGGGAAGGAGGAGGCGGTATGAGTGGGTAGAACGGAGGGATGGTGTTGAGGTCAGTGGGGTGAGTAGTTCAATAAAAAAGAACGTACATACAAAGTTCAGTATGTAGCCTATTTTACTCTAACACTTCATATTTTGCTCAAAGGGGGGAACTTTTCTACAATTTGAGGGGGATTGCTTGTACAACACTGTTATTATTATTATTATTATTATTATTATTATTATTATTATTATCATTCCAGAATGTTTTACAATCTATATTAATAATCTTTATTCCCCACCTTCAAATTACACCCTGAAAAAAGACAACATTGGTTTTGATGAATTTTATCTTTGCCTCTGCCAAGTTGCTAAAAATCTTCTGAACCCCTACACTGCTTTTAATGGTTTATTGCAGCTCCACTGAGAGTGGAACATCCATTCCACAGACACGCTAACATGTTTGGATTCACAGCAGAGAGGTGTGAGCATGAGAATGTAAAAAAAAAGGGAGTATTGGGTTAGAAGTCTCACTCTCTCTCCTCCCTCTACAACAAACAGAAGGTAGGCCACCATGAGATGGGATCTGGTTGAGGTTTCTGCCTGTTAAAAGGCATTTTTTCCTCACCACTGTCTCCAGGTTTGGGTCTCTAACTAGGATGACTCCCTTCGGAGGTTTTTCAGGCACGTCCGACTGGGAAGGGACCCCGAGGTAGACCTGGCTTGGGAACGCCGGTGGATCCCCCAGAATCCCCCAGCCTGCTGCTGCCGTGACCCGGCCCCCCGATACGTGGAAGAACACGGCTGGATCTTGCTCATGTAGGAATCTTTGTGTCGGTGTAGAAGAAAGAGTTCAGTCTAGATCATGTATTTTTGTAAAGTGGCTTAAGATAATTGAATCATACATTTGAATTTGGTGCTATACAAAATAAAAAACTGAATTGAATTGAAACACAGGAACAAGAGTCTCCAAATAAACTAATGTAATGAGATTGATTTCTTAACAAGGACATTCTTTAATTCCAATGCTCATTATCTCATTCGATAAAATGACTTATCTTCCTCAGCAAGGTCACGGTTTGGTTCCTGGTTCCCGAGCGTCCCTGGTACCGACGCTGATCCGGAATGAATTTATTCCCTCGCAGCAGAAGAACGTGAACGAATCGGTAAATGTGAATATGACACATGTGGTGAAGCGCTCTGAGGGGTCAGGAGGTCACAAAACAGTCAATGCAATCGCGTTTTTCATTTCCTCTTGACACAAAGGAGTCTTCCTCACAAAAGCGCTCGGTGGAGGAGAAGAACCAAACGTCTGTCAGAGGATTGAAGACCTTCTTAAAAACCTCATGATTTTGTTTTAGGCTTTAATACTTTGGTTAAGACTCCCCTGTGATGTCACAGTTCAACATTCAGCCATTACTGTGATTCACAATAAAGACTCCACAGGAAAACAATGATCACACCGAAGACTTTAAAGGTTACTTCGCCGAGAATGATTCTGTCGCTCTTTGTTGACTTTACTGTTTTTCAAACTTGCCGATAAAAAAACCTTTTTTTTGATGGCTCCGTTTTTCTTAATAATCTCTATGAACAAACAACATTTCTTTAATGACAGGAAACTGTTTCTCATTTGGTGTCTGTGGAGGTACGTGATGTTAATAAAAAAATAAAAAAACATCCCCTAGATTAGTGATTCTCAACTTTTGGGTCGCGGACCCGTTTTCAAAAAAAAAAAATATTAAGAAGAAAAATCGGGTAAAAAAAGAGTCAAAGTAGAGTCTTTTTGTCGGGATATTAAAGCATCACAGGACTCACTAAACAGAATTGTGTGACTTCATACACCTAAAAAACAAAAATCTAATAATTCTCTAAAAAGTGCTGAATTGTCACTTTCTGGTAAAACGTCATTTTGATACATTATTATGAATTACGTACGTTATTTCATGATAATCAGCTGAAATAATTATAAAATAATAAATATGAAAAATAATGAAAGTAAAAACATAACAATTTTTGTCATTTCATGGTAAAATTAATGCCTCAAAGAAATGAAAAATGCAAATAAATATTGTTCTCCATTGTTTTGTTTTTTCCTGTTGAGGAAATTTAAGGGGTCGAAACGGTAAAACTGTCTTCGTAAGCAAAATAAAATAAAACTGTCTTGCTCTTGATTTATCTTCAATGGGAATAAATACAAAAAGCCATAAAAGCCAAAGTAACCTCACAAATCTCTGACAAGGGAATGCATTCAAAATTTATTTTACAAATATGTTCCACTTGGTGTATTTTATGGCCCCCCATGCTTTTCATTTAAGGAGAAATTAGTCTCTTAACGGTTAACATTTGCTCAGGGGAACCGCTTGAGTCACATCGTTTTCATAAAAGCGAGTTAATATCTTCCACCTCCTGTTCTTTTATGTCTTTCTTAAGATTCTTCTTCTTTTTTTCTTCTCCTGGACATTCGAATCTTTTGTAATATTTATACCTTATTTATCTCTATTTAACGTATGTCTAGTAATGCTAGTTTACATAGACACAGATACGCATGTCTTTATTGTTTTTCTATCGTCACTTTATAACGTTGGAGTTGCTGAAACGCCCAAAGTTCTTTCTGATCTTTTCGATTCAGCTCATCTGACGGTAAGTCACCGTGTCTTTTATTAAACAGAATTCTTTCTACATAGAACGACGCCGACTGTGACGCTGGAGCCGGATGTGGTGGATTCAGATGTGGTGGATTCAGATGTGGTGGATTCAGATCTGGTGGATACAGATCTGGTGGATACAGATCTACGTCGAATCGACTCGCTTCACCACCTTTGTAGATTTGAAAAACAAACTAAGTATCGAGAAGATGCGGCCGACCCCTTCGAACCAGACCCATGCTGTCGTCCCCGACATGAAGGTTATGCGCCCGTAAAGACCCCAACTTCCTGCTTTTTTCAAAGATACATCTCCTTGAATCGTTCATACGCACCAAAATTGGAACAAAAACCAGCCAACACTTTTACAGCTTATGACTGAAAAATAGTGTTGCACATAAAAAAGCTCCCCCTAGTGAGTAAAATATGAACTACTAGAGATAATTACAGTGTATAAAAGATAGACCTCCTTGCGTTGATTCAAATGGACCAAGTTTGGACTAAATGGGACCAACGGTTGAGAAATTGTGGCCCCAAAACTTTCAGAGTTTAAGTTCCACCTATGGGTTTTTGGAAATATACAATCAACCTTTCCAAAAGAATCAGCTCAGTTCTTCCTCGCACTAAAGTCTATGGTGGTACAAAGTTTGAAAATGAGTCTCCTTGACTCGAATCAGAGGCACCAGAATTTGACTAAATTTGACCAATTTTAGAGAAAAAGCTGCCCTTAGTGTCGGAAATATGTAATCAAACTTTCCCCAAATCAATCCAGTTCTTCCTCGCACTACAGTCTATGTGGTTAGAAAATTTAAAAAAAAGATCCATGATACAGTTTTTGAGTTATCGCGCTAACAGGAAGGATCTGCGGCGGCGGACATGACCTCGATGATGATTCCATAATATGGAATGATGAATGTCAAATGTCAAGAACTATTAGAACGTTTTTTTTTTTTTCTTCCTTTGAATTAGTCCTGAATATAAGAGCCGGTTAATAAAGTGGAATGAAACGACTCGCGGCGATCTCCCTCTCCATGAACCTCCACCTACAGTGACATTATAATATGATGACAGAAGATGCGATCAGCGGCGTAATTAGAAGGAGGACGTTATTCACACATGTTCTTGACCTTTATTCCAGCCGAGCGGTGTGACGACATCTCGCAGTGCATCTCCAGAGAGAAAAACCTCTTATCATGAAGAGTTCTCTGAGTTCTGACCCGCTGGAACCCTCTGCTGAAGAAAGGGATCACCTCCCACCCTTCGTTTCTCCGTTAACTCTATTTTTAGATGATCATCAGAATGTAAATGTGGGTTTGATGGTTCCACCAGATGTTCCTAACGTTCTTCCTACTGAGGCTGAGGCTCTGCTCTGTTTTACCTCAAAACTCTTCTAAAGCGCCACAAATGAAGATTTGTCTTTGCGGCGCCATGATTATGTCATAATATCCCAGAAAAGCCGGGGTTCTAATGGAATCATCATGGCCGCCGCCGACATCCTGAAGTCTTCGTGTTAACGCGATAACTCAAAAACCATTCCATGTATCGTTTCTACTTTTTGTAACCCGACAGAATTTAGTATAAGAAAGCAGTAGATTGATTATGGGAAATTTCAACGGTATATTTCTGACACTAGGGGGAGCTTTTATCCTGAGATCTATCTTCTGTGGCGTTTATTCTAATAGTTCATATTTTACTCACTAAGGAGATTTTATTTTATTTTTTTTAATGAAAAACACGGACATAAACTCTCAGTGGCAATTTTGATTGACGCAACGGCTATCCCAGTGCATTCTGGGACATGTAGTATCTGTGGGGTTTGCGCCGTATATCAGTTATTATGGAAATTTGATATTTTCCCGCCGTATATGAAGGTTTTATGGGCTGGATGCGACATGAGTTTCACATTTGTTATGAAGGTGAAGCTCCTCTGGACGCCAAACAGGAGGTCAAAGGTGAAGGTGGAACCCAAAACATGGGTTAATTCAGGATTTCCAAACTTAGGTTATGAATTCACTGACCGTTTTTTTCTCTGGAATATCTCTTGAAGAGCTGAAACTGTCAGCGGGCGGTTGATTAATTACATCATAATAATACAAAGCGTCCACTTAACACGCAAATATGAACAAAAAAAAAAAAATTGCAGCGACAAATGTGCTGCTGCATCCTCGTGTGAACTCAACTCAAGCCTTCCTCCCGGTCCATATGGACTGAAGCTGAGTGCGTGGCAGGGGGGGGCAGGGGGGGGGCATGCTCTCCTTCTGCACCGTGAGCATGGAGGCACCCCTATGTGAGCCGCGGTGTCACAGACGCTGTCAACAGGCTGTCACTGGCCTGATGGCGAGACACACAGAGGACCACGCTGACGCTGGCGATGATGCCCGCATCCTCTGAGGGTTTTTTTTCTTCTTTTTTTTTTTACTTTTAAGTGACCTCTACGATGTGCTGGCTGCAAAATGGAGGGATGGAAAAATAAAAACTTCTGACTGCCCCTGCCTCAGAACTTGCCCTCTTAACAAAGCCTCATTGAATTTTTTCAAAAACGTCACAAAGATGGACAGCCGTCATATTTTCACAACATTGTTGAAAAAATTCATTCAGTAATGTTGGTGGTTAGCTGACGCAGAAGCCGGAGTTAGCAGGAAGCTAGCCGGCTATCTGATACGGAGTTCAGGATTGGCTGGAAGATTCTCAAATTGACGTTCTTTTTATTTGAGGTATCATAACGGATTTTATTCTTATTTTTATTATTAAACCAAGGGAATAGAAAATACTCAAATTACAGATTAAATTCAAAATAAATCAGCAAAACTCCTGTCTTCTGTCTTCCTCTCTATCAAATGTGTCTCACAGAATCATTTCTAATGAAAAGTTTCTGTTCAGACATCAGTAACAGCCAGAAAAATGTATTTTTCAAGTTATGAATTGCTTCTTGAATCATTAGTTTTCTTAATAAACAATTAAAACAAAAATAATGGAACTTTTAATGACCCGCGGTAAATGTTTTGCCGGATTTCGTTCCTCTGCTACATAAAACACATAAAAGTAGAATGGTGCTCCTCGTATCTGTTCCTGCAGTCAGGAGCAGCGGCTCCTCAGAAAACAGTCAGATGAATGAACAGCAGGCTGGTGTCTAACCGACGCAGAAGGCAGGCAGAATATTGTCCTTTAAAACATTTATTCACTCAGCTTGAATATTCACAATTAACACAAAAAATAAATAAAAAAACATTCACCGAGCCAGGAGTCTGAACGTTGGTGGTGGTGGCTAATGACTCCGCTGAGGCTGAATGAACGGAGAGGCTGATGGAGATGGGGAGGTGGAGGGCGCACCAACCAGCAGCATGGTGGTCAGTGGATAGCGGTGAAGCAGATAATCCTGGGAGAAAGGGTGAGAATAATAACGCGGTATGAGTAGTAACTGTGGCCCGAGTGTGCGAGGGGATAGTCCTCCAAACTGAATTTTCAATAGATCTTCATATGAGTTTGCTGGCTACGAATAACGTTCCTTTTCCAAGCAGGGAGGAGCCAGAAGTACATCAGAGTAAGAACTGATGATATCCTGTTCTTGCTCAGTGAGTTGGGTCGGAAATTTAGAAAAATGAATAATTTACTTCAACGACACAAAGCGCCGCAGATTGCGAGGTGTTGACTCGCCTGCTCCACATTTCCTAAAGCCGCAATTTGTTGTAATGCTCAATCAAATTAGCTCGGAATTCTAACGATCATCAGACTCATTAAAATGTGTTTATATGGCAATCAATGCCTCCATGCCTCAGCGAAGAGGCGGCTGCAGCGTCCCGGTTATGTGCAGCCAATATTCCATCCCTCTGAAGTCGGAGCGGCCTCCTTATTAGGGAACCATTTTCCAACAAGCCCCGGAACTTCGTTTACTTATCCTTGCAACGTGTTGAGTATTTAATACTACGATATTTTACGTGGCCCACGTTAGCTTGCCATCGTAATTTAATGGGCAGCCCATTGGAAAGTCGTCTGTGAAACGGCATCGAGTAAAAACTCTCGATAGATTTATTCGCTCGGCGCAAATGATGAATGTGAATCAGATATGTAATTCAATAAATGTGGATTACACGAAGAGAAATGCCTCTTAAATCCAATTTAGAACTTATGAGGCTTGAATTATGAAAGAAGAAGATGCCCCGCCTGCAAGGGGAACCGGAACGGAGAGAGGCGTTTTATCAGAACCTCCGACAGTCCGTATCATTCTAACTCCAGCGCATTATCAAACGGAAAGGACGGCTTTCTTTAAAGATTTAAAAACCCGTCCCAGGTCTGCATCAGGGAGGATGAACACTTTCAGAAGGAGTGGACGCGTCTTCCTCTACTGTAAATATAAAGAAAACATGGTGGCACTAAGAAAAAAACAAGCCGTCTCAATTACTCCACTGTTAAAGTTTCCGATTTAACTATTCATAAACGTAACACAACATCAGTGGTCACATGTTCCTGTGGACGGACAGAATGTTGGACAATCCAAGAGAGACTCAAAAAACGCATCTCAGAACACACAACGGCCATCGGCACAGAGAATATGGACTATGTCATCGTCAAAAATGACCAAGAAGCCAAACATGGACCTCCAGCCATTGGAGTGGAACATGTGACTCTCCCAACCAGGGGGGGTAACCTACCCAAACTAATCACTCAGATACCCCTTTTCCACCAAAAAGAACCTGGTGCTAGGGCCAATGCCAATGCCAGTGCTTAGTTGGTTCAACTGGTGCACCTCCTAAGAACCTCCTTAGTATTCAATTGGCAAGTCAGAGCCAAGCCCTTCTTGGATCTAGACCAGCAAAGAGATAGTACTTGTCTAGCACCAGTTTTGAGATCCAGGAGCCGGTGCTTAGGCTGTCGAAAAGCAAAAAAAATAGTGCTACGTCAGGCTCTGGCTCCGAACTTACCCTGGAACCAGCTTGGTGGAAAATGGGTAAGAGAGAGACGTACCAGATCTGAAGAACCTGACACCTGCTGGACTGAATGATGGCTTTACCTTCAAATGTTTCCTCTGAACCGACTTCAAGCTAAGAACCTGGGTGACCTCAGGACACACCTACTGGAACCAATCACACAACACTTCTTCTTCGTCTGTCACTTTCTTACCCTTCGACCAGCTCATCCTCACCTTGTGTAAAGCCCCGAATATAAAACGCCGTATCTCTTATATTACATCCTTTTCTTTTATCCTCCAATCGCTCCAGAAGCCGGAACCGTTAGCAGAAGTCGAAATAAAGAACTTTTACCATCGGATATATATTTTCATTTGCTGTTCAATCGCTGGACGGTTGCAGCTGCTTCTGGAGAAATCAGCCGGACACATGAGGCGCGAACAAAGTCCCAGCAGGCTAACAGCTAGAGTCGAACGTAGAAGGCCAGAACCTCCTAATCAGATTTTTTTTTTTTCTCCAGAGGAGGAAGATTGTTTCTGCCTCTCTCTTATAAAATCCCTTGCTCCCGTCTCAGTGGGTATAAGAGAGAGAGGAGGGAAATGTCTGCTCTTAAAAATCTCGGCGGAAAGGGATTTTCATTGTGTTCTTATTCAAATTGCAGTTAAGTGCATAACACACTCTAATTACACGGTGCAGTAGTGAGTGTGTTTTCAATTCACGCCTTTCACTTTTCTCCGGCAGGCTGACACAAACTCAATCACACAAGACGCAGAATGAAAGGTGGCGATTGTCCTGAGGTGAAATCGTTTTTAGTGCTCCAACATTTTCTTTGGGAGGAAAAATCAGGAGGGAGGAGGTGGAATGTAGATTTTTACCTGAGAACACCTGATTTATATATGAAGGTAAAGCCTCTGTTTGTAGGTGTACAACCCTGTTTATTTATTTGTTTTAGTTTTTTGTTGGGGAGGCAAAAATGTTAAATATGAAACATAAATGTAACCGTTTGTAGCCGAGTTAGCTCGAGGCTAATGTTCGTCTGCGGTCATCAACTCGGCAGCATTTTAAAAACACACAAAGCAGTAAAAGATGATGAAATAAAGCCCACGAGTGTAAAGTTCTCAAACATCTGGTCTATCGCTTTGAGTGAAACGTCTTATTGGCGCCACGCCGTTAATTTACCCATAAGTTACGGGAGTTTGTCTGGGGGCGGGGGGGGGGCGTCGCTCCAACTCAATGAGGCGGTTATCATTTACTACGTGTTCCGACTTAAACGCCCCAGAGGGAAAAAAACTCAAGAGTGTAGGCTCTGTGTACGTTCAGCAAATAATGAAATACAATCCGGGAGAGTTAGAGTATCTGTAGTATTTGAGTATTTGATGCAGGGGGGTCTCTGTACTCTTAGTGCCGGTCTCAAGCCCGGATAAATGGGTTGCATCAGGAAGGTCATCCGGTGTGAACCTACGCCAAATAAATATGCCGAATACGAATCTGATTTCAAACCGGATCAGCCGGGGCCGGGGTAAACAACCACTGGTACCATCACTGGTACCATCACTGGTACCGTTAACCAGTAGGATGCCGGCGCTAACTATAGATGGGAACGGATAATCCGCTGCGGCGTAACATCCGAAAAGATGAAGCAGGATTCGAGACAAACAGTTGGGAAATTATCGGCGGAAAACTTTTGGATTCAAAGCTCCCCCTTGTGGGGACAAAAAAATCAATCCAGTTCTTCCTCTCATGAAACAGTTTGACTTTGTCGTTAATGATTATATCCACGTTACATGTTTCAGTTATATAATCACTAATGACATGTTCTTCATGGTCTTTCTTTTATTCTGAATATGCAGATGGAGAAACTGACAGCCTTTTCCACCAACAGCATGAAGAGGAGAGATGAAGGTTCTGTCTGTCTCTGCGTTTGGTTAAGCTTCAAAAAACTGTTTCATAGTTTTTCACAAAACTGTCTACATCTACAGAGAACAAGTGCTGAAATGATGCCTTCAGGGATTCATCCCTTTTTTGTTTTGTTTCCATGGTTACAAGTTGGATTCAGCTTCAGTCTAGTGGCTGGTTTCATCACAGCAGATATATATAAGGAGAATTAAATATCTCAACAAAAACAACTTTTTTTTCAATTTTGAAAACTATGCAAAGCAGAAAAAGTGCCTTTAGGCGAAACTCTTCATTGAGGCATATTTTTAGAATGAATTTCCTTGTTTCTTTGTTGTTGTTTGATCGGCAATTTTTCATCTAGTCAAGTGATATTGTTGTTAATTTACCCATTTATTCACATAGTTATTTGTGCTATCGTTTTTTTTGCAGCTTTTATTTTCTTAATTGCATTGTTACATTGTTACTTTTTGACGTACCGTGACGTTTCACCGTTTCAGGTGAAGTTACTGATGTTCCTGCGTTATACACAGAATGAAACAGTAAAGGTAGTTTGACGTGATCTGCAGTCGGCCGAGAACGTTCCGTGTCAGTTACACGCATGAGCTGTACACGCACACCAGGCGTTAGCTAACACAGCTACAAACATCTCGCAAGTAACACCAAAAACCACAAAGCTCGCAATCGTCTCGCAATGAACTACTCACCCCACTGACCCCACTGACCTCAACACGATCCCTCCGTTCTACCCACTCATACCGCCTCCTCCTTATTTTATAAAAAATAAAATAATAACTATATAAAAACATGACCAAAAAGCAGCAATGTTAATTAAAGTTATAGGTTCTGCTAAAAAAGGAAAGTTTTAAGTCCTTTTTTAAATGTGTCAGTCGTCTGTGGAGCCCTCAGATGGTCATGGAGGGCATTCCACAGACGAGGGGCAACAGAACAGACGGCCCGATCACCCATGGTGCTGAGCTTAGTCCGGGGAAATTAATAATCACACTAATCACTATGGTTTTAAAACTTAAAAAAAAAAAATGGAAATCAGCCAAAATCAGAATCAAAATACTAACAAATGTTGGATTATATATTTTTCTAATATGAAACCTGTCCTACAATAAACCATCAGACAGATCGGACTCGTTGAAATACATGAACCTTTAACTAGCCTACTGGGTCAAAGGTCCAAAAGATAATCTGACAACAGAGAAACTCTTAAAAATGCCTACAAGGACTGATCGCCTTCTACTAGTAGTGCATTATTCATTAGGTTATTACTGATGATGCATCAATTTTGAGATCCAGGCAGACATTAGATTTGTCTGGCCCATAGAATCAGCACCGGTGGGTGCTATTCACCGCACTGAGCTTTTATTTTTATCTCTGCCTTGCTGGGCTGGGAGTTGGGTTACGGCTGCTCAGCGCTCAAAGGAGGATTCGCTTGAGCTAAAACGGCCGTAGACATGATTTACAGAAGCTGTGCATAACACCGGCGGTGAGAACTGAGCCCGCTGCTCAAACATCATCCCACACTGTGAGCAGAGAGCGAGTCCAGTACAGTTTCTGTCTGGTTCTGGCTGTGAAAAACCTTTTTGGAGCAAATATTTTGAGATTATTTCAAACGACCTTCCTTATATTTTGAATATTTTACTTTCGCCAAGGGAAGCGTTTTATTTGCTCGGCTTTGTTTTTTCGGTGCAGAGAGGATTTGAGATTTAAACCCACTTCCTGCAGAAGATCATTAAAGGCTGTTTATTCGGTGCCGAGCAGCAGGGGGCTTGAACCTAGTACACACTGCTATGGTTACCAGCTCATCCCCACGTGGATAAATTCATCCACATTCTCACCCTATCGGCCTTTTAGAGTCACCAATTCAACTATATGAGTTGTTTTTGGCTCTCAGATCAACCCGGAGTCAAACATGGAGCGAAAATCCAACGACCCCGTGTTCTCAATCAATCAATCAATCAATCAATCAATCAATCAATCAATCAATCAATCAATCATTAACTGCTGTTCAGTATTAAAAGATAGAATAAAGAAAGAAAAAAAAATCCATCCTTTTTCTTCCTCTCTCATCCGGAGTCGGGTCACAGTAGCAGCAGGTTAAAAAGGGCATTCCGGATGTCCCTCTCCCCAGCAACACTGTCCAACTCATCCTGGCGGATCACAAGGCGTCCCCAGTCCAAATGAGATCTATAATCCCTCCAGTGAGTTCCGGGTCTACTCTGGGTTCTCCTCCCAGCTGGACATGCCTGGAAAACCTCTAAAGCACATATGTCAAGCTATATCTGGCCGCAGATACTACAAATCCCAGAATGCACGGCGATAGCCAACGCGTCAACCAGGAGCGCCGGTGCTCCCTCCCTCCCCTCTCCTCTGTTGTCAGACATCCCAGGCAGTCATTCGAACAAACTTTAGGCCCAGGAGGGGATATGGATAAAAACACTCATTAATAAAAGTATTAGTAAACGCGCGTATTAGAATATAGAACCCACGTTTAACGTTTAACTTAATTAACTAGCGAGGTGCGTTCACTTCCTCTAGCCGTTCAACGCGTGTCAGTGCTGCTGCGTTAAAAACAAGAAAACACACAAAGTTGTTCAAATTTAATGTGAAACGCACCTTTAGGCTGTTCGTGCACCCGACTGTTTTCTGAGGAGCAGCTGCTCCTGGCTGCAGGAACAGATACGAGGAGCGACAGTCTACCTTTACTATGTTATTAAGACAGAAAAAAGTAGCAACCATTTACTAAAAGGTCATTTAAAGTTCCCTTTTGTTTAAAAACTGACGGTTTTTTAGATGAAACTTAAAAACAATCATCAGTCAGTTAATAGTTAATATAGTTTTTCTGGCTGTTATTGATGCCTGTGAAAGAAAATTCTCCCTAGAAATTTGTGAAACTCTGCTGATAGAGAGGGAGACATAGAAGTTATGCTGATCTATTTATTATTCCCTTTGACTGATCGGTTCAACCAAGAGACTGACATCCAATCACACTCTCACTCGAGTCCACGGACCAGTTCGCCTACGCTGCGTGTTTTTGGGCCGTGGGAGGAAGTTGGAGAACCCGCCCAAAAGGTTCTGTCAGGGCCAGAGGGTGGATTTAAACCCAGAACCTTCTTGCTTTGAGGAAGCAGTGTCACCCTGATGCTGTGAGAAGGAAATCATTTCTGAAACTGCTCACTGGCAGCCGCCCTTTATTTAGTTGGCATTCAAACAGAACTCCACGGCTCTTTCCTGTAAACGTTGAATCACCGTACCCAACGAATCCTAGGTCTCAGCTTTAAGCTGAGAAAAGCAGACATTTAGCGCACTCCCATAATGCCAGGAAAGTGAGAGTAATTTGGAGTAATGAGTTCCCAGAACTCGCGTCGCATCAGCATGACTGTAAAGGAGAACGGGTGGCGAGTCACCAGGAAGTGAGAGTCGTGTTTTTTTTCGCAGCTCGGCAGGAATCGCCACCTATAGCGGCGACGGCGAGTGTTTTTTTTTCGGATGGAGAGGCCAGAGATGCTGTGCTCCTCCGTGGGGCTTAATGTCTTCCACACTCTGCTACATCTGGGCTCGTTTAACTCTTAATTATCACGCAAGTTCTATTCATCAATTATTAAGCACACTCTGGGCGTTGTTAATGGTATTTTGGGAGAGGAAGCTTTATCTAGTGTAAGGAGCTGGGTGTCTAGTTTGGTAGTCTGTGGTATCATTAAGCGGGGGCCCATGGGCGGATTTAAAGGCCGTCTGTATTTAAATCAATGCGGCGTCTCAGCCGGTCCACTTGGTTCTGTCTGAGTCTCATTATATCAACCGGATTTCAAACTCATAGGAAAAGCTCCTGGAGTCTGTTGGTTCAAGTCTCAGACGGGAGTAACGCCGCAGTGCGAAGGGGGGGGGGGCTGTGCTGATTACACCTCGGTTTCATCAGTACTTTCCTCATTTTCTTCTTGTCTTTAAGGAAGTTTTTAAGTACGAGTCATGCAAACGTCTTCGCATTTCGGGGGTCCGCACCGTTTGACTCAGCAGATGGATTCAGAACCCGTGAGAAGAGGGGAGATCGTTTCACGGCGCGGCTACTAAAAACCCAAATGAAACACCCTGATATCGCGGCGCTTCGACAGGCCTACAAAACTCACCTCTCGTCTTTGAGAACGAATGCTTTCAATTTGGGACGACCCGAGCGTCACCAAAGGGAGACGCGGCGCCGGGTGAAGCGGGGATACTGTGTTTTCAGGAAGAGAGAGGCGGTGAAAGTGTCGGCGCCGTTGCTTGTCAGCTCCCGCATAATGGAAAATGTATTTAAAATGGGGTCTACTGGATCTCATTTTACGAATCATTAATAATAAATTGGCGCCATCAATCCTAATGACGACGGGCGCCCCATTACCGGGCCAGCATTTGGGAAATTTTGTTGGCTTGGATCAATTAATCCCCCCCCCCCACCACCACCACCTCTTCTCGCTGTACATAAAACATCTGTTTGGTTTCCTGAAAAACAGCAGAGTGCAAAAAAAATAAAGGACCCTGGGGTCCCGTGGTCTCGCTGTGGCGGGTCGGCGACCTGTTTAACCTCCATTTACCGTCGGCTGCCACTGTCGATATGGAGAGGGAGGAAAACCGACGCTGAGCTCTGAGCGAAGACCACGTAGCGCTCAAAGGGGAGGGGGAGGGTTAAAAGCTAATGCTAAAATAGCCAAGTTAAAGATCCATGACTTTACACGCCGCCGCCATATGACCACGCTAATAGAGGAGGGGGTTTTTTCTTTCCTGAGCGCCACTGAGGGCATTATGGGTAGCTGATGGTGGATATGTCCTTGAACGGCATCCATCACTCACGTTTCCCCCTCGCTCGCCTGGTGCCATGTTTATGAGCCCACATCCATATGTGGTCTTTATACGGATTTACCTTCACATGCAGGTGGGTCAGGTCACCGCGGGAGAGGGGGCCGTTTATGAGCCGTGAAGAAAAAGAAAAAAAAAACACCGGTTCACATCGGCCGTTACTCAGATTTCCTTCTGACGAACCCGCCCTTGATTTCCAAATTGGGAATATTGAAAAAAATGGACATTTCTCCAGCTGGGTAGTTTATAGTTTATGGGAACTCTGTGTTGGGGTGGGCTGGGGGGCGTGTGGGGCGTGTGGGGGGTAATGATGTATTAGCAGTCTGATTCTGTAAAGAAAAAGCGACTGAAAGCGCTTTGATTTAATCACATTACAGCTGTGATTAAATAGCATCCCTGTCTGCAGCCCAGACGTTCTGGGTGTGCTGAAGGCTTGTTCTACACCAGGAGCAGACAGAGGAGGACAAATGAAGCCAAGGCAGTGGTGATATTTATTTGCTTCATTTCTTATTTCTCATCACTTTACCGACAAAACTACTGAATGAAGAGTCTTGGATTGATCCAGCTGAGCTGAAGGAGACCTGAGTGAGTAGGAGCTGGCATTAACTAAGCCAGAGCTCTGACTCAGGCTTACATTAGCTCAGCGCTCTTGTAGTACAGACGGCGATGGGCGGGTCAATCCCCCGCCCCTGCGGTCTACATGTTGTAGTGCCTTTGAGCCAGATTGTGAACGCCGACACCCTCCCTGCTCATCAGGGATGGGTCAGATACAGAGAATTCATTTTACTATGTCAGTTTATATGTAGGGTGTTAAACTCAATGGCAGTGGCCGCCAGAATTAAAGATGGCGACCAGACGGAGGGTGGAGCCGGACTCAAAGTTGTCCATGTTCAATCTGAGGTACTTATTTTATGTAGAATTATGAACAAACCAACTGAATGGAAAATCCTCAAATTGCAAATTGAATTCCTAATAGATCAGCATAACTCATTTTAAGATCAGCAGAGTTTCACAGAGTCAGAGTTTTTATTCACAGGCGTCAATAACAGCCAGAAAACTAGATTTCACAAGTTAAATGTTGTAACCGAAATCAATCTGTATATCAATAACAATAACAACAAAAAGGAACTTTAAAGATAAATGGTAGAATGTCCCTCCTGGTGTCTGTTCCTGCAGTCAGGAGCAGCTGCTCCTCAGAAAACAGTGCATGAACAGCTTAAAGGTGTATTTCACAATAAATGCAAACAACTTCAGGTGTTTTCTTGTTTTTAAATCAGCAGCACTGACACGTGTTTTAAGCGTCCTCTCCACATAACAATCCTAACGTTACAACCCAATAGACCTTAGAGTGAGGAAGAACTGGACTGATGGGGGGAAAAGTCAGCTGTGTATTTCTGACACTAGGGGGAGTTTTATCTCCTAAAGTGTTTGGGCCATAATTTCACAAGCATTGATCCGATTCAATCCCAATTTGGTGCCAAAGAATCAATTTGAATTTGTGTTTCCTTCTAATAATTTCTTTTTTCTTTTTTTTTTTACAAAAAAACACTGACGTTTGATTTGTTCGTAGAACACAGAGGATTATTCCCTTGCTTTCAGGGAGGACAGCATGAGCCTGGTTTATATTGTACAAGGTCAGATGTCAAGTAATTCAAAATGCTTTAGACATAAGGAGATAAAAATGGCAATTTAAACCAACTAAGTGAATTCAAAATCCATAAAAACGTTAGCAAACAGTAAATTAGCAGTTAAATTGCAAAAGTGTGTTTCGGAGGCGTAAAAACAGTCGAGTTGATGGATCCCACGGATTCAGAAGAGACCTATGTTCAACAACTCCCTCAAAGAGATGGCAATAAAAGCAGAGTAACAATAAAAAAAAGCTGTATTGATGTGCCGATTTTCATCTCTGCACTATATGTAATGTTTACAAGGCCAAAGAAACAACAACAACAACATAAAAACGATCTATCGACGCTTGGGATGCTTAAAAGTCGTGCAGCGTGTGACACGTGTTTTAGCTGCTAATAATAACTTAATAAATGTAATATAGTTGTGCTGAAGGACTTCTGACTTCTGATATCAGGTTTAATGTTGATCTCTAAACCGTTGGTACAGATTCACAGATGGACTTATTTATTTTTCCTCTACTGACGCCAGGGGGGCGCAGTAAGAAGGCAGAATGGAGCATTTCCCTTTTTTATGCCAAGCTGTATGAACATTTTCTGTTAATTGCCACCTCTTTGATGTTCGTGTCTCGGACTGAAATATTATCCCGGACTCAAAATTCCCTGTAGTAATGTTTCCTCCTGTCCAGCTGCGACGCCTCGGAACTAAATCAACACACTGAACTCTCTTCGGTATCTGATGACGATGATTTAGCCGCTGGCCGGTTGAGGCTTTTAGCGAGCATTATCTTTGAAAGCACTAAAACGGAATGCCCCTTGTCTCGTTTGTCAACACGCTCTCACTCAGGGCCAAAGTGAAAGAGGAAACTTTGACAAAAGCATTTTGTTATTCTCAGGCTTAAGTTTGATGAGAGATTGCTTTGTTGTTGTACATTCAGGTTATCTGCGCTCACAAGGTGCTGAAGTCAGCCAAGATACTGTATGTCAGCGCACAGCATTGGAGAATGGCTTCTATAATTCATGGTGTCACAGTTTACAAACGTAGAAACATGCCAGCCGGTGGCAACGCTGTCAAACCAGCAACTTCCGTTTCCCTGATATTTGATCAGATTATTATGATGGATGTGGGAAACATGGCTGAACACAACAGGAGAGAACACGGCTCAGCTCATTTGCATATTATCATCATTGTTTTTCTACTATAGGCCAGCATTAAGGTGGGAGAAGGTCCTCTTCCGTGGAGGCCGCCATGTTGTGCCGCAATGTTTGTGCAGGAAACACCAACCAGCCGCTACAGACAGAAGTTTTTTCACAGAAAAACCAACATAGATTGTGAAGCCTCATCATCAAAAGGAATCATGAAGATCCGACTCATGAAACCGTTGAGGGGTAAATACTGAAGTCAGCCAGGGAGATGAAACAGCCGGCAGTTGTAGAACGCTTAATTTCCCACCATTTTATTGCGATTAATCGCCCATTCTTGCGTCATGACAATTCAGTTTTTATATTGTATAGCGCCAAATCACAAGAAAAACGTACTTTCAAAATGGAGCAGGTCTAAACCGTACACTTTATTCTACAAAGATCCAATAGCTTGCACTGCATGAAGAACCTGCCTTTAACAGGCAGAAACCTCCTGATCTGGACTCAAGGCCCCTCGGATTCCACCGGTCACTGGGTTAGAACTTCACTTCCTCTACTTCGGTTTATTTCTTACATGAGAAGCTTCCGAGCCCCGCTCTAGTATTATGGTGATTTGCAAAATCAAAGTTTTACATCGTTTATCAAATTGCATTACTACTTCACAACTGTATATGCAAATATTTTAATTGGCGCCTGGATTGTGCTCAGATGTACAATGTCCAATTTCCTCGACGGACTCTGTGCTGCCAAGCTTGATCAGTAAGCCACTTCATTTCCTTTTCTTCGTATTTAACGCCACTTTTCAGTCCCAGTCTGAAAAATCAGAGGTGCTGGCGCTTTTCAAATGTTTTTTAGAAAAAAAGTAATTACTTCTATTCATCTGTAACTCTCAGTAAATTAATGTTTCCTGGCATGCAATAAGTTCCTGAGGTGAACACCGTGTCACTCTCTGCTAAGCCACTCAAAGCGCTGCTGCTCACCATAGTGTGGCGATGCATACAGAATAGAACCCAATACAACTGGAGATAAACGCTCAGACTCTAGTTAGGAATATTGTTTTCACATCAAAGCAAGAGAGTCTTTCATTCCGCAGGAGCGTTCTGAGTGCTGATTGTTGAAGACGAGTGCCTTCCTTGTCATCCCACTGCTCAACTCCTATATGGTAGATCTACCGCCTGGAGCGGGGAATGAGTCACTCTGTATGCGTGCAACAAGGTCTCTCGGCCCGATCTGACTGAATGCGTCGGCGCCATGTTCTGGAGGCAGTCTGTGACCAGAACGGCAAATTCTAGAGGTGCGTCAATCTTTCGGCCTAGTTTGATGTGATCGGCAATCGGCCGAGCAGCCTCACTGTTGGTAACACGCATGTGCCGCAAACGCACAGCAAGCGTTAGCTACAACGGCTACAAACATCTGACTGGAAAACCAGGGAACACCAGAAAACACAAAAGCTCGCAATTTGTTACACCAGTAATGACAAAATAAGTAACAAAACCGTTACAATAAACTTGATAACACACTTCGAGTTCAATCAGCTCGACGAACTTAGCATGTTTCAAGGAGCTAATGTTGGTTTAAAAGCTAGCTAAAGCTAGCAAAAGCCCCCGGTCTGTGACGTCAACACTTCTTGCGTTTTATCCAGGAGCTTTTGGTTGCTCTTAGGTTCCGGTATTCAGGAGCCAGGGCTATTCCAAGTTAGGAACTGGCTCAGAACCAGACCAGGAACCGCCTTGGTGCTAAAGGGATCGCATTTACGCGTTTTCAACATCGAGCTTTTATTTTGGTACTTCTGCTGACGTCAGCGTAAATTTGCATATATTCGAAACGTTTGGGAATTTACTTAAATGGGCAACAACTGATTTAAAACCCTTCATAAAAAATGTTATATTCCTTTTTTCTGGAAAAATATGGTGGAGCAGGCAGTACGTTGAATAAACGCTCTCATTTATTACAGCAGCAGAGTAAAGTGTCATAAGTTATTGGAAACCGTTAAACCAGAACTCCCGTCACAGCAACCGAAGTCAATATGATCCTCAGATATCGATAAAAGGCTGTTTAGATGTCTTCAGTCACCTTATTTACATTTTCACAGACAGAAATTGATTCGTACCCAGAGCGACATCCAGGGATTACCTTGACCTTTCGACCTGCCGTATCGCCCTTCGTGACAAATGGCCCATAAGATACTAAATCCACGATTTAAAGACGTTAGACCCTTCTTGGCGGACGATTCTGATCTGGAATATGTGAACGCCTGCCAACGGTGTGAATCTGAATGATGAAACTGTGCAGTTATCCGAGGAAGCGTTCAGAAATAGATCCCTGTTGGCCGCCGCCGCCGCCGCTTTCACGCAGCGAACAAACAAACCCCAGACGACGGCGCAGATAGCGCTTAGCGAGCCGCCACTCAGGCTAAGCAGACAGAAGTCACACTCCAATGAGGGACATCCCAGGTAAGGTAATCCTGTCCAATCCATTTCCTCATCTGCGTTGGCTCGGATTAAGACAAACAAGGTCGTTTTTCTCCCGACTACAAGCGCAGGTGTGACATTTGCTTCCATTTAGATGATTGTAAGCGACAGCTTCCATGTTCCAGTCCTCACTTTTGCACTTTCTCCACTTTAATTATACACGTGTTTGTCAGGCAGAGAGTCGCACCTAACTCCCAGGATCCTCAGCGTTTGAGTTGTTACAAGCCGTTCCGGCGAGTCAAAACTCCCGCTGCACACTTGACTGCTTTGATTTTTTGAAGTTTTGATCCGGAGCGCCTCAGACTTCCAGGCACTGATTCCGTGTTGCATAATGGATTAGACTCGGGGATTTTCATAGCTTTAAAACACACAACAAATTTTATGTCTGACTTTATTCGTCACATATGGTGTGTTGAACCAACGGCTGCAGAAGAAGAAGAAGACGAAGAAGAAGAAGAAGAAGAAGAAGAAGAAGTGGGGCGTACCTGTTTCACGCACCAACCCACCTGTTTCACCCAACAACCCACCTGTTTCACCCAACAACCCACCTGTTCCACCCAACAACCCACCTGTTTCACCCAACAACCCACCTGTTTCACCCAACAACCCACCTGTTTCACCCAACAACCCACCTGTTTCACGCACCAACCCACCTGTTTCACCCAACAACCCACCTGTTTCACCCAACAACCCACCTGTTTCACGCAACAACCCACCTGTTTCACCCAACAACCCACCTGTTTCACCCAACAACCTACCTGTTTCACGTAAAAACCCACCTGTGCACAGAAAACTGTTTTGCGCAGAACAAGAAGAAGAACTTTGTGTTCCGAATGAGCAGCTGCACGATACAAATATATCAGCCATATCGAAACCCTGCGGCGCTGCTGTGCGGCTCCACTTGCGGGCGATGATGTAGAGTTTTGATGACAATCGAGCGACCTAGATCTTTCCATTGAAATGTGACGATGTAGCAATTTGGGCTACTATACAGGATAGCCTATAATTATACAACATACTGACCTTTACATACATACATTTGACCCCCCACTGAGGAGCCGTGGGTCGCCCTGTGTGGCGCCCCCTTCCTCCTGAATCCAAACAATGCAGGTTTTTTCCGACATGTGGATCCACTTGTAGCTTTGAGGATCCAGGCAGTATAATATTGCCAAATATAAACATTAAGATGTAAACTGTCTAGGATGTGATTAAAAATGATTATTTATGTGTCGTTAGATTTAAGAGCAGACAAGTCAGCTGTTCCACTCAGATCCCCAGTTAACAGGCGCTCCAACAAAGATATTTAAATACTTTTACTTGTAATAAATCCCAAATGATTTATGTTCTGTAGGCCCAAAGCTTCTGAACAGAGTCACACGTTTTAGCCTGTTTACTCAGAGCCACATACATTTCTTTATGTGCGTCAAGACTTTCCTTCATGCCTGCTTTCTTTTCATTTCCATGTCCTGTGGAAACCCTCGACTGCTTTCATTATTTCCAGTCTTATATATTATTCTACGGTTATCAACACAGAACAGGTGACACATGACGGCAAAACCTGAAATAAAAAAATGTAATAAGTAAGATGAGAAAATAGAAACACAAGTTGTGATAGTGTTACAAAAATGATGTCCTTCGCTGTCGTCCCCGACAGCAAGAATATATCCAGGAAAAGCCCCCTATCCCCTACATCATACATGTCAAACTCAAGGCCCGAGTGCCACATCCGGCCCGCACAGCAATTACGTACGATAAATAATAAGCCGTATTAGTAAAGAGAACGCACGTTTGATGGACTGGCGAGGTGCGTTCACGTCCTCCAGCCGTTTAACATGTGTCCATGCTGTTAGGTTAAAAACAATAAAACACATGAAGGTGTTCACATTTATTGTGAAATGCACCTTTAGGCTGTTCATGACTGTTTTCTACTTTTACAGTTTTATTGTGATGGAAGAAGGAAAAAGCCTGAATTACACCACCCATTTACTCCAGCTCCACGTACTTCCGTCAAGACCGAGCTCTCAATGTTTGTGATGCCGTCCTTCAAACCTCCAACTGCATTCCAATATCACGGGCATATGCCCAAAAATGGTGCTTTATTCCTAATCATTTTGTATACTGACAAACTTGAAGTCTGAAATAGACAATTTGTCCACATGACTGACAGTACAATCATTTTTTAGTGACTGGATAGAGGGAGATTGGAACGGACAAGCCGAGGGGGATAAACTTAGAAGAGAAAAGACTAATTTGCAAGTTAATGGTGCTTAATCAGTTTGTGGCATTAGAGGCTGTAATAACAAAGGGATGCGGGCAGAGGGATTTGGACAAAGAGGGTTTTAGAGCCGGAGGAAATAGCCGGAGCACCAATCCGATAGCATTACAGTGAATGGAAGATTGTGCCGGTTGAAGGTGAATGAGTTTGAACTCTTTAGCCAATAATGGAACTAATTATGCTTAAATATACAGCCGTTAAATAATCCAACAGCCGAACGGAGGCAGAGCTGCGCGCTCATGCTCCAACTGTCGACCCGCTCAGTCGTCCAAAGAACAGACCCTGTTTGCGTTTGGACTCAAATTTATTATCAAGCTGACAAAAGCCGTTCACAGGAGTATTTATTTGAATAAACCCCCAACTGGCTGACTAAGTGTTTTGTAAAAACCCTGGACCCGGAGAGGGGGGGGGGGGGGATTTACAATCTGCCTTTATTATCTGAATGTATTCCCAACTCTTGCAGGATTCAACTCGTTAACGTCATAAATATTCTTCTTTTTTTCTTGCAAAGATATGACCTCATTCTGCATAAGAGTAATTTTAATAGGACCGGGTTGCACGGTCCTACCCAAACACGTATAAATGAATGATAACTCCCTCCTGCAGGGTTCTGCAGGGTTCTGCAGCAAACATCTGTAGCATAAATTACTTCGGTGCAATCACTTGACGTTTGAATGGTTTCTTATGTTAAGCAGGGAAAACGTCGCCGCTCTCGCCCGAAACCCTCGTTCAGGAAAAATCACCGCTGCGGTGTTTGACAATTATTGGGTGTTCCATAAAATTTTTATAAGCGCTTTTAATTTGTAACAGCATTGTAATATCCCAGATGTTATCTAGAGGCTTTAATAGCTGCAACGTTTCCAACGTGTAAAAATCGGCGTCTCTTAATGGGTTATTTGTTACATCGCAAAACAAAGCAAGGTCGGCGGCGGCGGCGGCGGCGGCGGTTGCGGCGGCGGCGGCTGTGGCGCTTCAAGTGGATCGCCAAATATTCAACGAGTGATAACGGTCACTTTTTCAAAGTGCAGCTTCACCTTTAACTCCGGTAATGTGATTACAATCTGGCGAGTCTGTCATATATTTTAAACGGCAAAAACTCTGGCGTGATGTATCGCCGTCATTACGGCTCAGCGAGCGGATTTAACGGCGACAGACAAACTCTAGTGTTGGTTCTCGCAGAAGCGTCAAACAGATGGCCTTTAGAACAACCTGCATTAATTCCCCTTTATGGCGTTGAAGAACCAGCCCAACTTCGATCACAATTGGCAGCAGCCATAGGAGGTGCAGATGGTGCTTTCCACTCTTTATGGATAATAGTGGAGAAAGCAGGTGAAACGGTTCTGGAGTGGGTTCTGGCCCGCTCAGGATCACTCACAGCTCCTCGATAAACCAGAGTTATAGACAAATTCTACATCCCTTTCAATTCCCCCTTAATTTATTTACCTCTCGCATAAAAGTTTCAGCCTGCCTGACAAGCTCATATAATGAAAAGTCATTTACAATTATATATTTAAAGACTATTTTCACATAAAGAAATCAAAATCTGACGGGCTGATGCTGATTTTGGCTTCAGGGACTTCAGGGCTCGTGGCTAGTTCTGCGCCGTCGCCAGCTTTAGGCGTTGGTCTAACGTTGGAACTCTTGAAACTCGCTATGTTCCTCGGAGTGATTCGATTTGAAGTTTGCGATTAAGTCCGTTTTGCCGAACGTTTTCAGGGTTCTTCCGTCGCGGCTTATTTTTTTCCAAATTTTGACTTTTGTGTTTTCTGGGATGCTACCGAGATGTTTGGAGCCGTGGTCGCTAATGCACAGAGCTAAGCTGCTCAGCCGATTGCGGCTTTCATCAAACTAGCTCTCCCGGCGCCCTCTGATTATTTTCCGAATGACGTTTCATGTTAGGAAAGGACTTCAAGGCTCGTGGCTGTCTCTCTGAACTCTCGCTAGCTTTAGCCGCTCTGCTAACGTTAGCTTCTCGAAACTTGGTACATTCCTCAAGGTGATTTCATTTTAAGTGTGTGATTAAGTTTGTTGTACCGAACACTTTCGGACTTGTTCTTCCACAGCTTAGCTCAGTTAGCATTAGCTACCATGGCTACCATAAGCCGTTTTAGCTCATGCTTTGTGTGCGTGTACGACGCATTCATAAGAAGTCGGCCGATCGATCGGTGGGCCTCTAATTTATAATCTAAATTTGGAAAAAAGATATATATGATATTATTACATCCCAGAAAAGAACATAATAACTCAAAAACACTTTCATGTATCATTTTCAAATTTTATACCCTCCTAGACCTTATTACGAAGGAAGAACTGGATCGTTTTTGAGAAAGGGCAGTTGTAAATTTCAGTCACTAGGGGGAGCTTTAGATCCAATTTTCAGGCCATAATTTCTCGCTGTTTGTCCGACTTACTCCAAATCGGGTGCGTATGAATCGCCTCGAGGAGATCTATATCGTATATATCGTATTTTTCTTTTGGAATGATCATATTTTACTCTTTCGGGGGAGATTTTTCATGAAAAACACTGTTTCCCTGACAAAACGTCCTAATCGTTGGTGGGATGTAGTCCAGATTTGCTGCGTATGAATCCACCTGCCTGAATCCTATTTCACTCTAATCCAGATTTTTTATAACTGGGCGGAGCTTCTTTGTTTAAACCTTCACATTTGTACAATGCAGATGATTAGGGGCTTTTCAGGGATCTACACTTGCGGTCCGGAATGACGGCATAGGCCCATTTTTTGAGGAATTATTCTCCTTCTATATTTATTTATTTATGGCGACGTCTGACATTGCGTGAAAAATTCTCGGCTCCAGTGTCGGGAGGCATGTAGGCTGCAAACAATTTGTTTCAATCACATGAAGCGTGCTTCTTCCCTGGAGTGTTTTCACTAGACTGGGGAAACTAATACCTTCCTAGTCAAGGGACATTTGCATGATTTCCTCTGCTGGCTCTCAAGTGGAACCAGCAGCAGAATATTTAGCGACCCAATGAAGGGTAAGTTGGATTCTTCCTTTACGACGCCTTTATTCCCGTTCCACAGAAGTCCGATTCCACTTCAAGGCTCGCGGACTCCACGCGGGTGGAGAAAGACTCGGGTGACGCGGGTGAAGTCCAAGACGCCGACATGAGTCAGACGCACAGGTCAGCAGTTTCATCATGAATGTGGTTTACCTCAAAAGTGTCGAGGTAAAGAAAAGAAAACCCAGCAGGAAGGATAATCAGACTATTCACAGCTGCTACACTGAAAAAAGCTATTCGTTGGAGCTAAAATAAAATAGAACGCAAGCAATCGTCATGAGTCAAGGGAACTTCCGCTGACGCAAAAGGAAACAAGCCGGAAGGTTTGATTGTCCGACAAAAGCATCAGTGACAAAGTGAGAGACAGAAATACGAACAAACAATGGGAACAGGTGAGGAGGGAGGACAGGTGAGCAAACCAAAAAGGAGGATGATAAAACTAAACAATGACAGGAAGTTTAAAGCCAGTTAAAATGACAGGATATAATAACAAAAAACGGAACCAGGATCCTTCAAAATAAAGTGAATCACCGACTAATGACACCCTTATGTTAATTACTCTTTAATGAGATCGGGGCTCTTTGTTTGTTATTTCCTGTGTTTGTGAGCAGGATAAAGATCAAACATGAGTAAATAAGATACAAAACATTAGAACCATATTGTCAGTTTACACTGAAATACATTTTACATTTTTGGGCTTTTCCATTTAGGAGATTAAATACAGAATAAAAGGATGATTACAGATTAGACATTCAAACCAAGTCAGACGGAAAGCTAGCTAGTTAGCCAGCTAGCTAGTTAGCCAGCTAGCTAGTTAGCCAGCTAGCTAGTTAGCCAGCTAGCTAGTTAGCCTGCTAGCTCAATGATAAAAGGCATGTGCGTCACATTTCTGTGAAATTTTGAATTGTTAGTGAGGTTGCTAGTAACAACCAACTATTACCAAAATCCTGATGATAGTCTTCACGTTAAAAATATACCCGAACTTTACAATCTTAAACGTTGCATTGCTAACGGAGACGATTGCACAGGTCTCTCTTGTGGGCGTGTCCCATTTACTTTTAACGCTTGGGACTAATGTATTAGTGGACAACAGAATTCGCAAAGTATGGTTGCGGTTATATATTTCTGATTTATACATTTCTTTCATCGTTTGTATCCGCAGTGATGTGAAAAATAGATGCAACATGAGAGCAAAGAATAAATTCGGCTGTTGTTATAGTAACCTGTTTGGTTTAACAGCAGTAAAAGTTCATTAAATGACTTATTTAGTCTTTATTGTCTTAATCGTTAGTTGGCATCTGCCTTAAAACAACCTACAGTTACATTTACGTCATTTTATTTTACCTTTATTTAACTGGGGGAGAGGAAAAAATCCATAATCTGAATTAATTGTTTCAATAATCTTTAGATTATTATAATTATAATTATATATATATATATATATATATGTATATATATATGTATATATATAGTTATAGAATCTGAGGAGACTCTTCAAACCAATCAGATTTAGCGTAAGTTCGCAGGATTTATGCATAAATACAAAAACCAGCGGGCGGCAGACAAACGATGAAGAAGAAGCAGACATAGAAATAATACCATTCACAAAAAAAAAAAGATTTTCATTCTGTATTAGAAAATATGAAATCAGGATTCAAACCATCGCTTATATTAATATTTATAAGACAAAATCACCAAGAAGATTCTTTCAATAGTCCTTCAGGAAATAAAAAAGAAACACTGAATAGTAAGAATCCAGTTATCCGTATAAAGAAAAAGTCTTTAGGTCGAAAAAGTCTGAGGTCGGCGATGAAACGTTTTTTTTTTTTAACAGGAAGTGATGAAGATGAATGAAATCCTTCTGTCGGTCCCTGAAACTGAAACTGAAACTGTAAATGTGAGATCCGGCGTCTCCGTTGGCCTAATTAGTGGAGATGAACCGAGATCTCTGTTGTAAAAAACCTGAAATTATTGATGAGAGTCTCGTCTTTGGATCTTTTTGATCGGCTCAGATCCGAGACGTGAACAATAAGAAGAAAGAAGAACTTCAGCTTCCGTCTGTTCAGAACCTCACATCACCATAATATATCAAACGTAGCTATTAGAACCAGGTTTGTTCATTAATCTAATTAATGAAGCAATAAGAAACTGTCTGCGTCAGCTGGGACAGGATCCAGCCCCCGCCGTCCTGAACGGGACGAATGATCAATGAATGGATGAATTTTTAAAGCTTTTATAAGCAGTTTAATCAAAATCCCTGCGATATTAAGAATCAACGAGTTTCACTTTTACACTTTTAAGCAATTAATATGCAAATGTAGCGTCCCAACAGTAATATATCCCCGGAAAGTTCCCAATCCCCTGCGTTGTGCAGTTAATCCCCTTGATTGAACTGCTCCAATTAAAAATGTGAAGTTAAATCCTGAGTATTTTTTATGATGAAAATCTCCCCCTAGTGAGTAAAATAAGAACTATTAAAATAAAAATAAATTATATTTGAGATAGATTTCCTCCCCTTGATCCATATTCAGCAAATTCTGACCAAATCGGACCAACGGTTCTAATATTAAAAACTCCCCCTATTGAGTAAAATGTGAATAATTGAAACCCTGATTTGTGACACCAGCCGAAGGAGAACGATCCGGCAGAATGAAGATGATGATGAACGGCGAGAAGAAGAAGGTGGCGGTATCCTGGCTGGTTTTCTTTTTTCATTAAACAGAAAGAAAGTTTTGAGGACCGAGGCCAAATCAGACGCCAGTCAGAACCAGAATAAAGTAAGGATCTCATGCAGAGGGGTGAGATCTCGGCGTACCCAGTAGGTGTTTGGAAAAGATTCGTTTTTAGTTCGACAATAAATGTAGAGTGGAGTGGAGCTCGTACGTTTGAACTCCACCCCGTAGACACAGTTTCAGCGAGAGTTATTCAACGCTGCGTGGATTTGGACTGGAGGAGGGAAAATGGAGCCTCAAGGCCAAGGTGGAGAGGAACATATGGATAATTCATCTTAAGAATTATATTTAGGGTTAACACATTCATGCAGATCCGCCCCTTCCTCCTAGAATGTGTGTGTGTGTGTTTTTAGGGGGGGGGGGAGTCAGCTTGCATGATCACATGGTGTCAATACTTGGGGGGGCACCAGAACCAATTCTAACCAATCTACGTGTTGAAGGGTCCATGAGTAAGACCCTAAACCCCAATTTGTTCCCCCAGGAGTTTCACAGGCTCCGCCCACTTTTCTTCAGAGATGGGTTGAATCTTGATGACTTTCTTGCAGGAAGCTGCTTTTTCAATTTTCATTCCCGGATTGAATTTGTGTTTTGTGAAAGAATCTGCATATTTTTCTACAGATGCTGAGTAATCTTTATTGTTCTGTGCGGGTTCTGCCGGTTCTTTTCTTCCTGAATGATACGTTATTCTACTCCATTATTGCGTGTTTGAGTATGAAAGCCGTCACATGACAAAGTGCCTCTCATGCTATGAACAGTTCTGGCTTTGAATAACAGGCAGAGAACTATGCAGCACAGAGTCGCTCGTCAAACAGAATAATGCCAGCGGGTCAGAACCTGCAGCAGCAGCAGCGATGGCTCAATATTTACACATCTGTGTCGGGTCTGGACCGAACCACCGACCATCGGGGCCAGACATCAGAAAAAAAAGATGAGGAGGATCATTTTGAGAATTAAGTGGAAATATGGATTTATGTGACGAGCAGAAACCACACGACTTAGTTTGTTCCACATTCTGACTTCATCTCGTCATTTTGACATTATTCTCGACATTTTGACTTTTTTCTTGAAATTTTGACTTTTTTCTCGACATTTTGACTTTTTTCTCGACATTTTGACTTTTTTCTTGCAATTTGGACATTATTCTCGACATTTCGACTTTATTGTCAACATTTCAAATCTTTTATCGTCATTTCGACTTTTTCTCGACATTTGAATTTTTTTACAGAATTTTCGACTTTTTTCTCGACATTTTTACTTTATTTTGAGATTTTTACTTTATTTTTGAGATTTTGACTTTTTTCTCGAAATTTCGCCTTTTTTCGTCATTTTGACTTCATTTACTTTATTCTCAACATATTTACTTTCCCTCGACATTTCGACTTTATTCGCGATATTTTGACTTTTGTGTTCGGCAATTTGACTTTTTTCTGGAAATGAAATATGAAAAAAAGACAACCTCCTCCTCTAATTTCATTTTCTTCTTACTCCTTCGACGGACAACATCGACGCATGTTGGTCCGAAGAGTTCACCCCAACATGCAGAAAACCAGCAACATCTGCTTTGACACAGGAGATTGTGGGCGGGATTTTGTGAAATTGTGGGCGGGATCTTGTGAAATTGTGGGCGGGATCTCGTGAAGGTGGCTGCCCACAAACACGGTGCTAGACGTGAGCCGTAGTCTCAGTGGTCTTAAGTTCCGACTGACGTGATTTTTAGCAGAACTTCTGACATCATTTCTGGTGAATTAATGGAGATGCCGTTGAAAAAGCCTGAGAGGACTCTGCTGCATGTTTCAGAAGTGGATCTTCGTACCGCTGGGCTTAAAACACGCATCCAGTCTATTTGTTTTTGGAGCTGGTTGAAGCTGCACCGACTCTGGCTGTGTGCCAGATGGGAGATGTCGAAGTATCGCACCGGGGACATAAAATGATTGCGTTTTCCAGGAGAATGACTTCACGCGCCCGATCTGCATCCTGATTCCTGCCGAGTCCGGCAACATCCTCCTCATAAACTTCATTTTATCTTTTCTTAATCTTATCACGCAGAGGTTAAGATGTTCCAGTCGGGACCGACTGAGAAGGAAGTTAGAAGATTACAACGGAAGATACGTGAGAATTATTCCGTTAGAATGTCTTTGGTGCTCAGACTCTTCAGGGAGATTAGAAATGGAGTCTGGATACTGGTGGTGGTGGTGGCTGATGACTCTCCTGAGGCGGATGAAGCATGGATTTGATTTGATTATATATTTTTTTACATATATTCTTACTTTGGAAACTCTGTTGAAGGTTTGTGCAGAATATTTGGATTTGGAGATTTGATAAAACTTTGGCGTTGAAATGTGCTTTGCGAGAACTCGACGTCAGGAGACGTCTCTTACGTGTTCTGAGCCTCTGCGTTTAGAGATTGTGCTTGATATTTAAAGAAGGGAGGCTCATATCGTTCCTTGATGGATTCGAGGCTCCGTCTGAGTAAACACAATAAAACACGGAGCGGCGAGAAACAGGGAGTTTGAGTGATCCTTTCATCTTCTTCATCGTCTAAACTCCACACCTCGCTGTCTGAAGGATGGTGCATGTTGGATTTGGATCTCATTGAGGAGCAGCTCTGCGGATTATCCTCCACGGTGTGTCGTTTGCATGGAGTTTGGCTCCGCCCATTGGTTTCCTGTCAATTCTGATTCGTCTTTGTCTTTCAGGCAACGTCAGTCTTGGATTTTGGATTTTCTCGCCTGTTAGGACGTCAGCTGGTTGGTTGTTCGCCACAGAACAACAACTATAAACCAGGCTCTCCTCTAAAAACACGTTTGAAGCAATGATTTAAAAACAGGAAGTGAGTTGGAAAACCTAATCGGCTCAGGCAGGGAATTACACATCCATCAGCCTCGGTCGCCAGCCTTGACCTCGGGGAAACCACCGAAGGTAAAATAGACGTATGCTGTCGTCCCTGAAAGCCACGGTATATCCCCGAAAGTCCCAAATCCCCTGCATTGCACAAACAATGCCCCTGATTGATCTTCTCTAAATAAATGTAAAGTTATGTCAGCAGTCTTTTTTTAGTGAAAAGCTCCGCCTACTGAAAAAATATGTACAATTATAGTAAAACACAATGTTTGACAGACAGATCGCCTCGAGTCACTTCATATGAGCCGCAACCCGACCAACAATTACGTTGTGTCCGAAAAACAATGTTTTTTCGTAAAAAGCTCCCCCTAGTGAGTAAAATAGGACCTAACTATTAGAGTAAAACACGACATATAAAAGATAGATCCATTCAAGTTCATTCATATGCAGCAACTGTTGGGAAGTTATGTCTTCAAAATTTATGAAGATGAAGCTCCCCCTCGTTTCACAAATATACAACCGACCTCTACTAAAATTAGTCCAGTTCTTCCTCACACTAAGGTCTATTTGTGTGTAATATTTGAAAATCATCCATACAATATTTTTTGAGTTATGTCCTGTAAACAATACTTTTTCAAAAAAATACTATATGTATAACATATATATATATATATAATAATACCATGTGGCAAATTTGAACTAAATAGATGTCGAAGAAGTTCTGTCCACCAAAACAAATGGATTCTCACATGTCTTCATCATTGTGAGCTTTCTTTCCTGTTCCCTGCTCTGTGTGTGTATTTTAGCAGAAGGACATCAAAGTCAAACATATAACAAAAAAGAGGCCTTTGCTGTCTTCCTCTACAGCAAAGGTACAGCCCCCATTCCCCTGCGTTGTACAAGCAATCCCCCCGATTGATCTCCTAAAGTTAAATCTAAAACGAAAGATTTAAAATAACGAAAAGAGGTAAAATATCTCCCCCAATGAGTAAAATATGAACTATACGAGTAAAACATGATGTATAAAACATACATATTTATGATATATACCAGACAGATCGATTCTTATGCGTTTAATTTGGATTTAATCGGACCAACGGTTCGGGAGATATGATCGCAAAACTGTGAAAAACGGGATCGTTTCTTCATTTCATGTGAATTAAATCATTAAAGCTCCCCCTAGTGTCGGAAATATAAAACCGTCCTTTTCCAAAATCAATCCAGTTCTTCCTCGCACTAAGGTCTATGGGCGTATAACATTTGAAAAAGATCCATCTGATAGTTTTTGAGTTATCGCGGTAACACGACAAATCCGCACGTCGATGGCGACGCCGTGATACCCCCAAACTTTCCGGGGAAATAATGAGATGTTTACGAGAAGGTTTAGAGTTTACCTCTTTGTCCAAACCATGCTCTCTCAAATTGTTCAAACAACAAATACCTACTTCCTGCAGATCACCCCGGCGTCTGTACATCGCCGTGATTGTTCATTTGTTAGGATCAAAAAGTGAGCTAAAAAGTGAGAAGCACTTAACGTCGCCGCCATTACTGCTTCTCACGGGAGAGGTTCTTCACCGGCGCCTCCGGTCCAATCAGTCGGTCCAGTCACGTCATTACATCCCAGGCCGTTTGATATGGCCTCACCAACACTCATAACTCACACCTGCCAAAGGGAAAGAACCCGAGATCACTTTAGCCTCGGGGTTAACTCAGTCCAATCCGATTCCACGATGACGAAGAGGAAGAAAAAAAGAGAGAAGAATTCTTCTGCTTCTCAGACGTGGGGGTTATTAAAGTTAAAGTTAACCACCCGGTTAAAGCAGATGACCCCGACTGTGAAGGACACTGATTGTTTTTTACGATCTTTACATTGATTCCAGTGGGTTTATGAAGAAGATCCTTCGTGTCTTAAAGAGACAAAAAACAGAAAACGCCGACGTCGTCTTTTGGTATCGACGCGGCGTGGATACAATGAGTCGTCTAGTCAATTCTTCTGGAAACATAATTCAGCATAAATGGCCGTCATTAGAGCTGGATCCAGCTGTCGATGCCCGACGTTCCCCTGAGGGCGGGATCACGGCTCCGGATATCTTTGAAAATCAGTTTTCACAGATTATCTTGTTTTAAATGGTGAATGTTCTCAGATGACAAACAGGAAACGAATCGTCTCAAACTACTTTATGTCACCGATGCATCACCGCGCCGGATCTCCACCACTTATCTGTTTAACGGCAATAAAACATCAAACTAGACATGTTATATGTTGTTATAACATGTAATGTTATAACAACATCATTATTAAAGGTCATTATTAAAGGTTATTATTAAAGGTTATTATTAAACGTCATTATTAAAGGTCATTATTAAAGGTTATTATTAAAGGTTATTATTAAACGTCATTATTAAAGGTTATTATTAAACATCATTATTAAAGGTTATTATTAAAGGTTATTATTAAACGTCATTATTAAAGGTTATTATTAAAGGTTATTATTAAACGTCATTATTAAAGGTTATTATTAAACGTCATTATTAAAGGTTATTATTAAAGGTTATAATTAAAGGTTATTATTAAACGTCATTATTAAACGTTATTATTAAAGGTTATTATTAAACGTCATTATTAAACGTTATTATTAAAGGTTATTATTAAACATCCTTATTAAAGGTTATTATTAAACGTTATTATTAAAGGTTATTATTAAAGGTTATTATTAAAGGTTATTATTAAAGCTTATAATTAAAGGTTATTATTAAACATCATTATTAAACGTTATTATTAAAGGTTATTATTAAAGGTTATTATTAAACGTTATTATTAAAGGTTATTATTAAAGGTTATTATTAAACATTATTATCAAAGGTTATTATTAAAGGTTATTATTAAAGGTCATTATTAAAGGTTATTATTATTAAACGTCATTATTAAACATTATTAAACGTTATTATTAAACGTTATTTTAATTATATTAGCTGTAATATTAAAATATGGATATATATATATATATATTTGTTATATTTATGTATATATTTATGTGGTTTTTTATGTCTTTTTTTAACTCCTGATCGTAGACGTCAACATTATGTCACAGGTTACATCATGTTAGGAAGTCTCAGGTCGGTCAGAGGATCAACCCGACGCCATCGACGAGGAGAAACTAGTGAATTAACTTTATTAACTTTGACTAAAGACAACAAAGTAGGAAAAACAAACAATTAAATCCCTGAAAAAACCCCACAACAATCAATATCTGACCCACTTACCCAGATAATCAGGAAATAATCGCCGAATCTACAAAATCTGTCAACAAAACCCAAACAAAACCAGAGACGCTCCCGGTTTGGATCAAAGACGCAGCGGAAAACCGGATCAGAACGCCAGCGAGACGTTCCCAAGGGAACGGTGCAGTAAAAATAAAGGTTGTAGATGGATACAAATACGGCTAACTACTGTTAGTGCACTGATACACACCCGTAATACTGATCTCTAACTTCCTGTCGCAAACTTCAAATCAACATTTACGGTTTTACCGGTTCTTAATTCACACTCTTAGTTTCACCGCACCAACAAACTCATAAACGACTCCCGACTCCATCCTGTCACGTCTATAAATATAACGGCCATCTGAATGACCTCATTGTTTTTGCGAGGTATTCAGATCAAAACCACGTCAGGCGCGCCGCCACCGTTTCACCGTTTCACCGTTTCCGACTCAATCGTAATTTCTCCACCCAAACAAATTGATTGGTTTTATTTCTCTTCTGTCAGTTCTCTGAATGAAGCGGCGGAGATGTTCTTTGTAATGTAAACAAGTCTGAGATAGAGTTGCGCCATCGCTCTCAGACTCGCCGCAGAGCAGGAGCTCGCATCCCCTCGTGTCTCCAAGACTTGCTGACGCTCGCAAATCATCGGCTGCTCCCGTTACCCGATATTGCAAAACAACTATTTGCAATAACCTGGTTATGCTTACAAGGCGCCGGGGAGAGAGCGCCGGGGAAAGAGCGCCGGGGAGAGAGCGCCGGGGAGAGAGCGACGCGTTCTGCGACGGAGAGGGGATGGAAATAAATTAGCGGAAGGAAAGGTAAGAATTGGGCTGAGGCTCCCATCGATCCTCGCCGGCGCTGTAGAATCCAGAGTAAGGAGGGTGGAGGAGCACGGCCGCATGAAACGCTGTTGATTTTCCTCCATCAATAATCGGGGCCCCGGTTTTGTCAATTATTTGTAATTTGTCTCTCTTTGACAGCTTGTAAAGCCATAAGATGCGAGACAGAACCGGGCCTCGTAAAGAAACGGCAAATCCTCCTTTACGGGATTAGTGGCTCGCTCATAAAGCAGAATCCCAGTTCCATTCATCGGGTCTATTTCGTAGACCCCCCCCTCAAAAATCAGGGAGTTCACCGCTCTACTGAACCAGAGCGGGTCGATGGGAAAGGCGTGTCAGTACCTCAGGCGACGCCGCGAGAGGCGGGTCAAACGTGTCAGAGAGGGAGTCGGGCTCCATCCGAAATACATCGAATGAAAGGTAACTGGCGGCTGGGGGTCCGAGGGTTTGGTGCCGCCCCCTTCTGACGACGTCAGGGTCTCAAAGAAGAACATCTCGATTAAAAATAATGACACTTTTGGGTTTTGGGTAAAACCCAAAAGTGTCAAAAACTGTTGACTTCTTCGGCAAAAGCTTTATTCTTCATTTTAGAAATCATTTACTCATAAATATGCAAATTTCCAGAACTTCAGCACAAATACTTTAATAAATCCATAAACGGGTTCCGACCGCCGGTTTTGGACAATTTGATATAAAACGTAAAAGTAGTTATTTTCATGTTGTAAAATCAACTGACTCACAATTTTGACACGATTTTACGGGATCGTATATAAAAAAAGAGAAATATGTGAAACTAAGGAAATTATATTTCTACATTGGTGGTTCATATTTTGCTCACTAGGGGGAGCTTCTTTGACATGAGACACTTTTTTCTGTAAATAACTCAAAAATAACATAACAAATCATTTTCAAATTTGATCCAAACATACACCTTAGTGCGAGGAAGAACTGGATTTATTTTGGGAGACATCGGTCATATATTTCTGCTATTAGGTGGAGCTTTATCGCCAAACCTTTTGGTACCATAAATTCTCAAGAATTGGTCCGACTTTGTCTAAATTGGGTGCAAATGTATCGACCCAAGGAAATCTATCTTGTGTTTATCATATTTTACTCTAATACTTCATATTCTACCTTTTTTTACAAAAAAATACTGTTAACACAACTTCACATTTAATTTGAGGAGTTCAATCACGCCGATTGCTTGTACAACGCAGGGGATCGGGGACTTTTGGAGGGACATACAATCGCTGTCTTGCAGGCGTAGTTCACCCGGGTCAACACCGGCGGCGTTTCGAACATGAGGGACGTTGTGGAGGAAGACGAAGATGAGCTCTTCTGACAGGGAATGTAATTTTAAGGCATCGCTTACGCCTCGTGTTTGTGGTTCCGACTGCAGTCAAAGTAACGGCTGTCAAATTGTTTTGATACGCACTTCCTGTTGCATTCAGAGAATGAGAACACTCGTCTTCGCCGCGGCGAGGAAGAGATTGATATTCGCTCATTACTACGTGAGATTAAGACGACCAATTTCACAAACGGCGGAGTTTGCGAAACGACTCAAATTCAAAAATAGATGGAATCCTTTATGCGCGAAACAACAGGGCGGAAAAAAAACAACAACGCCGTCGTGACAGCTGCAGGAATAAAAAAGCTTTCAAGTTCAGAAAACAAACATTTAGCCATTTAAGAATTTTCATTCTCCTTGTTTGACAAGACGTTCCTCAGCGAAGCGGCGGAATCAGACGAGGCAGACCGGGAAGAGGAAAAATAAAAAATGCTTTCAGCTCTTCTGTTTGTGAAAGTTGAAATGAGCAGATATAACAGAGTCACACCGTTTCTTCTCCTCTCTACAAATCCTCCCTTTCATCTTCAATCAAATCAAATCAGACGTCCTACAGCGGCACGAACGCCGGCCAGACTGATTGATGTGTCGGCCCTGCCTTTTTTTTTTCTTCTTCCCCTCCATTGAAAGCGCGTTGTGTTTCCATTCTATAGAGTATGACTTCATGACTAAGAGACGTTTCATGCCACACATGTTATTGTTTATGCATGAAGCCGCCCGGCCGCGTGTGAGGACGGTTCGGGGTTCGCCAGGAGTCGAGGCAATTACCGGAGCTGGGAGGGATGCGAGAGTTTCTCTCCCCTCCTTTCTATATTTAATAAGACTTTTAACGTACGGAGAAGAAGAAATAGAAGAAATGCCCAATGGGCTGGGGGGAGGCGGCTGGGGGGTTTGTGCCTCAGAGTTGATGGGAATGATGGCGTCTCATCCGGAATATATTATTATTATTATTATTATTATTATTATTATTTTCTTTGATGATATAACTGATGGGGGGTCCAAAGCCCGTCTGATCCTACCATGTTTGTTATAATGGCTTCTTTTCGCTTTCATGGAACTTTACGTTTTTCTATGTGGGGCAGGGACCAGAAGGGAAGACCAGAACTTTCTGAAATGTCCGATTGTTCTCCGACATCCGTGCCGTGAGTTCCTCCGTCTCCCTCCTGGAGTCCATAACGTTCTCAGAGAGGCGTTTTTCTGGGGTGGGCGGGGTCGGAATTTTTCGTGACGTCATCCTCGTCAGTCGGAGACGTAAAAGGAAAAATGTCAAGGTGTAAAAATCCGGGACGTGCCTCCGTTTTCCTCGCCGCTTTACATGCGCCTCCCAAAACATCAAAAAAAGTCCAGGAGTTGGAAGCATCAAGTATTCCGGGCGTTCCCTCTCTCTCTCTCTCTCTCTCTCTATCCCTCTCTCTCTCTCTCTCTCTCCCTCCCTCTCTCTCTCTCTTTCTCTCCACCCTCATGCCAACATGAGGGTAAGTGACTGCTCAGTATTCTCCTCCGACCACCAAAATCATGAGAGAGGGGGTGATGTAACTCTTACAACTGCTGCAGTGCATCAGGGGGGGAGCGTCGGTGCAGGGAGGAGGAGAGGAAGGAGGAGAGGAAGGAGGAGAGGAGGAGAAACCGATGGACGGATCGGGGCGATGGAGAGGTAAGCGGAGGAGAAATCTAGAGGAGACTATTTACATGACTGATCCTTTTTAATTTGCTTCTAATGCACTCCCATTAATTATTGACGCCGTATTCCCCTTTTTTTTTAACTTAAGTGCAGCTTTTTAGCGGGATGAAAACAATCCCAACATTAACCGCCTGCTTAAACTCCGCCTCCTCCATGGACTGAGTGACGGATCCAAGCTTGTCAGGAACGCTTGCCCACGCCGGCCGCGCCGAGAATCTCATCACAATCCACAGGCGATGTTTTTTTTCCAGTACCTATACATCCACACGTTCCCACGGGAGAACTCCCACTCTCCCTCTTCCTCCTCCTCTTCCTCCTCCAGCTCCGGCGTGAAGACGTCTCGAGTTGGACGGGCCGAGCGAGCGCTTGATGAAGCTGCTGCTGTTGTGGGAAAACTCATTAACAGAAGGAGATGTTGTTGCGGAGGAGGACGTATGGATCGGGGTTTTGTAAATTGGTGAGCTTTGGAGGAGACGCCACGCCGACGCATCATTTCAAAAACAGTAGAAGAAGAAGAGATTCCATTTTGTTCAAGTGTCTCAAGGAAAACCGGACGGTAGTGAGTCCAGCCCTTCTGTCAGGCTTGGAGACGGAGGTTCTGACCAGAGGACTGGATGCAGAGCTGAAGATGTTCAGATGTTCTCTGGGAGTGAGGAGGAAGGACAGGATTAGAGAGGAGGACATCAGGGGGACAGTCCAGGGTAGAGGTCTTGGAGACAAAGTCAAGGAGGACAAATTGAGATGGTTCTGACCCGTTAAGAAGAGGATAGTGGATCTACTGGTAGAAGGGTGTTGAAGATGGAGCTGCAGGCAGGAGAAGAAGGGGAAGACCAAAGAGGAGGTTTCTGGACGTGGTGAAAGAGGACATGCAGTTGGTAGTGTGTCAGAGGGAGATGCAGAGGAATGGAGAAGATGGAAACAGATGATCCACCATGAAGCCGAAAGAAAAAGAAGAAGAAGAAGAAGAAGAAGAAGAAGCAGTTGAAGAAGAAGAGGACAGGTTACCCTTTTAAGAAGCAGCGGTTGAAGACAGTTGAACCTTTTCGAGGAACAACTTACCTTGAAATAAAAAAAAAAAGGAAAACACCAAACGACTCGGACAGCGCGGGGGATCATCTTGAGTTTGCCCTCCTCGTTTCATCCGGAATATATTATTATATATAATACATGCCGAGGATTGGACGATGAAGGTGTTTCTGACTCGCGGCGTCGGGAGCTTCTTCTACCGATGGAAACTGAGTTCCAGCGGATCCGTTCTACGGGCGGAACAAAGTCTTCGGGGAAACGGGACACGAAAAGCGAAGAAATCCAAATGCCACAATAAATGTTGAATGTTTGCTCTTCACTCGGAGGAGCGGAGCTTCTCGGCCGGCACAGGTCAGAGCGACTCCTCTCCGGTGACCCGTAACCACATTTGTCAAGTCTCCGTGTCAAGTGTGTATTTAAATGGATCAGGCTTTCTCCCCGACCTGCCACACTGGTCCTGTCAGCCTAACTCAATGAAGCCACAGCGATCAGATTGACTGGAGTGAGTTTGACTGATATCTGCTGGAAAGGTTGGATGTGCTACTTTCCAGCGGCGAGGGGGGGCGGGGCTTGTTATCCGAAGGGACTCGCTGACCCCCTCGCTCTTCTGAACAGGCCTGCTCGGAATCTTATCGCCATTCTAGTCGGGATTAGTTTGCTTCTTGACATTCAGAGGCATTGTCAAGGCAATTGGATTGGATTTATCCCAAACGATTCAATTCAGGGTTTGTGTTTAAAGTTTGTCCTACAAACATCAAGGCAGGATGTGGAAGTGACTTTTTCTTCCAATGGATAATCGCCCATCAGATGAAAGAAGAAAAAGAATATCTGTCGTTCCTGACATCAAGGGTTATGTCCCCGATAAAGCCCCCAACCCCCTGTTCTGTAAAAGCTCCCCCTAGTGGCAAAATACGAACTATTAGAGTAAAACACATACGAGATAGAGATCCTCGTGTCAATTCACATAAAGGTTTAGAAATGATGTCCTCAAAACTTCTGGGGAAGAAATTCTCCTTAGTGTCGGAAATAACCCAACATCAGCCCAGTTCTTCCTCGTACTCAGATCCATTCCAGTCCACTAAACAGTTATCATGTATAAAAATTTTATAACAGTTGGAATATTATTCTGTATGATCATTTATGTTCCCTTTTATGGGGGGGGAGTATAATACGACCCAGAGGCAGCATGTATTTACTAAAGAGTAAGGGGCACAGGATGGAGCCCTGAGGGACACCACAAATCCAAAGAGTCACCAAGGACGAGGCTTTAACTATGAGTATAATTTTTTTTTGTATATTAAACCATGTTAAGACTTTCAAAACAGAATGATGTCATTGGATAAAACCAAAAAAAAAGTTTAATAGTCTTTTAAAAATGTGATTTACCAAAAGGTTGAGCTAACCTCATTAAAACGCTCAAAATGGACAATTCTTTTTTTCTTCTTTTTTTCTTCTTTTTTTCTTCTTTTATTCTTCTTTTTTTCTTCTTTTTTTCTTCTTTTTTTCTTCTTTTATTCTTCTTTTTTTCTTCTTTTTTTCTTCTTTTTCTTTTTTTTCCTTCTTTTTTTCTTCTTTTTTTCTTCTTTTTTTTTTTTACTGTTTGCAAACATACCAAAGTAAAGGGTTAAAACTACTTAATGTCCCAAACCGAGGGGAGGAAAAAAAAACAGTGAAAACTACTATGGTATGTTTCTAAAGAGTAAGTGTTCTAAACCTCCGGCCGTCATGAATAAAACCTCAATCCGCTGATATTAGTATAAAAAAACAAAAAACCAATTATAGGCAAACATGAATTGATATTTGATCATATTGAAGAAAAACATCAAAGAATGACAATATTTAAAGACTGTCTCTGGAAAACCAGCTTGAATGAATGTCCAGTACAGAGAATGAATGAATGAATGAATGAGTGAATGAATGAATGAATGAATGTCCAGGACAAGTTGAGGTAGAGACTCTCCTCATCATGGTTGTGTGCTGTATGCCCGCGGTTTATATCAGCTGATGAGCCTTACATTGATGTAATCTTTTTGTCACTTTACTCAGCGTCTATCGGGACGATGGCTCCGTATAAATCAAACATGGCCGTGATGGAATGATGGACTTCAGCTCGTTAACTACCTCTCTAAATCCCTCGTCATCGGAGCGCAGCCTCAAGCCTTTGGCTTTCTTGTTATTTCTTCAGCTCTAGTTTTACAGAAGTGGGGCTCTGAATGTTTCTTTCTCTCAGACTCGTTCTCCGTACAGAAGGTTGTTAGTCTAATTGCAGCCTTGGTGAATTGTGCCGGCACCAAAGGGCCTTTTCAATCCTCACGTATGAAGTTTTTAAATCTAAGCAAAACAATCGGTTTTCATTCAATATATGTTCATGTTATAGTCGGAGATACGGTTAAATCTGATGTGTAGATATCAAATTAAAAAAGTTCAAACATATAGATATTATAGATCATGTTTATATATTATCTGTTGGGTTTTTTTACAAATTAGATTATGGCCAGAAATATAAATGATCTTGAATTCAAATTATTCTTAAAATGTAATATTTTTTCTCTAAAATGCCAAATATATTGCCACACCCCTGAGAAGTCCTGCGATAAAAAGGTAGCGGAAGCATTTTTCCACTCCTGTTTTATATTTTTAGCTTCACCTGTTTGAGTCGGAGCTCTGAGGTGGTGAAGGACGACTTCCTGTTTCACTGGGGTATAAATATGAGGCGACACGGGTCTCTCAAGAAAATCTCTCAGCAGAACAAAAATGGCAGTTTCAACAATTAAATCGATAATTAAGAAGCTAAGAGAGGAAGAACTTCCAGTGACCTGGAAGAGGATGTGTCTACAAACTGACCCCACACACCTCATCACAGACGACAGAAGGAGAGTCAGCGCTGAGAGAAGGAGAGTCAGCGCTGAAAGAAGGAGAGTCAGCGCTGAGAGAAGGAGAGTCAGCGCTGAAAGAAGGAGAGTCAGCGCCGAAAGAAGGAGAGTCAGCGCTGAGAGAAGGAGAGTCAGCGCTGAAAGAAGGAGAGTCAGAGAGTCAGCGCTGAAAGAAGGAGAGTCAGAGAGTCAGCGCTGAAAGAAGGAGAGTCAGCGCTGAAAGAAGGAGAGTCAGGGAGTCAGCGCTGAAAGAAGGAGAGTCAGCACTGAAAGAAGGAGAGTCAGAGAGTCAGCGCTGAAAGAAGGAGAGTCAGCGCTGAACATCGTGAAGACATGAGTGTTTTATTTAACCTGCGGAGTGAAGTCAACCGTCTCCCTCTGTATTATTGTTAAACAACGTGAGCGGGTGAACTCTTCCTCATGGAGGCGATGAAGCAGCCAGGAGGGAACACATGTGACAACATAAGGCTGGAGTAGACACTGGGGAGTGGTGGTGGGACCGCTGGGAAATTCCATTTCAGCTTGGTTCTCTGCCTCCGTACCGCAAACACAAACAAACAAACACACACACACACAGACACACACACATACACGCACACACACACACACGCACACACACAAACACACACACAAACACACACACAAACACACAGACAAACACACACAGACACATACACACAATCACACACACACTCCGTGAAATTTTAACCGATTTAGTCATAGTTGGGTCCATGTGAATCAACTTGAAGAGATCTTGTTTATCTTGTATCGTGTTTACGTCATATCATGCTTTAATAGTTTCTATATTACTCTCAGCATTGAGTATTTTTACCAAAATAAAACACGTTTTCAGTCATAAATTGACACTTAAATAGAAAAGCTCATTCAGAGGGATTACTTTCAGGGGAATTGGGGGCTTTTGGGACAAATATTAATCTTAACATGTACCAAACTACTTCTTATTGCTCTGGTTATAGTTCGCAGGTATTTACACCAAAGTTCCGTATAAGTCAGACTTTTGTCAGGAGAAGAGTTTGGGACCCGCCTGCAGACACAACATGGAGGTGGAGGTAAAGCAGGATTTAATAAAACACTGAATCCAACGTCCTGAATCTAAAACTCAATGGGACGACGAGAAATCAACAACTAACTGGTGCAGGAGGACAGGTGAGCAGAGACTGTATACACTCAGGTAACCAGACAATGAGGGAAAATGAGGTTAAACAGATCAAATAAGCCAGGACAGGAAGTGTAAAGCTAATCAGCAACAACAAGGAGCTACGTTTTCAGAGTAGAACAGGATACTGAATAATGGATGGATAATGGATAATGGATCCTACTTCCACTTGGTTCCTACAGGGTTTTCCCAACAGCCAACAGCAACATGGAGCCCCTACTGTATGAAATGAAAAGTGAATTTTAGCCCACCCATTTAGCGCCAGCTGCTTTAGCCCAGTTGTTACGCAGGGGTCACAGAATGTAGCGCTTGCATCAGATTTCTCTCTGCGCTCTATTATAGAGCGATAACGCTGTCGTATGAGCGGATATACGGCAACCCAACCCCCAGGAGGGCCTGTTCTCCCACGCACCTTCATCCTCCGGGGTCGGGTCAGCCCGGAAATTGATGAGGTTTTTGACTTGAAGGAAGGAGGCGGACCAGATGTGCTAACCGGCTGCTGGATTCGATGCCTTTTCTTTCAGCTCGTTCCTCAGAGACGGACCTTCGGTCCAAAGAAGAAAAGAAAGCAGCAGTTCATCGGTTGACGTTTAACGCAGAGAGACGTAAATATAATCTTCATGAGGTCACCACAAACAAAAACGCTTCTTTATTCCGCTTCCCATCAGTTCTGAGTTGTTGTTTTGTTTTGTTTTTTATTTTAATCACTTTCACTTCTTTCAAAATCTCCTCTGGTTTTTTAAGAAGTTAAGCCCAACCCCCAACCTGGCAGCTACACTGTCAATCAATAGAAGAGATTAAAACAGAAAAAAGGAAAGTAGCTAGAAATGAATATGATAAAGAAATAATTTTCCTAATGACCCGCCCCAAACGTTCCACCTTAAAGGTGCAGTGTATACATTTTTTAGCATCTAGCAGAGAATCGCACAGCTCACCCCTCCCAATCCAAGAATCTTCCAAGAATGAATGTTAATAACGTTATTTTTTGTTCCATGTTGCGGGAGCGTTAAAAATCGCTGGAACATGAAGATTCCCTGTGGGATAAAGAAAGCATTTATATCTAACTCGTGAAGCCAGTGAGAGGTAAAGAAGTGAGTCTCTTCACTCCATTCTCCCCGGGAGGAAAGACGGGACAACCAGCACTTTGTCGTTTAACCCTTAAGAACAAAAAAACAAGAAAACGTCCATCCGTCCATTAAAGGCTGAGAGGAGCCGATGGTGATACGCCGCCATGGCGGGTTTTCATCACCTGTCCCCTGCCGACTTGGAACTGTTTCACGAGTCTGGTCTTCGTCTTTCCTTAGACGGCGAGGTTCTATGCTCTCCTGCTTCTTCTTGTGCTGAACAGTAAGTATGAAGCTCCTGGTTCGTTTGAGGCGAGACGGAGCCGGAGATACGGATAAAGCGCTGAAGACGGAAACAGAAGGCGGATAGAAAGCGTGTTTAATCCTGAACGCCTCAAACTCCCGGGTTTGCTGCTGGCTTTTTTTAATCTTAATAATGTGCACAAACACATGGCAGGCAAACGGTTTGTAGATGCTCCACTCATTAAATGAGGTCATTCGCCACACCGGCAGGGCTTCACAGAACGAAAGAGACGAGACCATTCGCATCTGTAGCACGCCGCCGCCGCCGCCACGCCTCCTTCACAGGGCACACATCTGATTTGACTGCGCCGAACATCAGGACGCACAGAAACGACTCTATCAACGTGTAAACGCGATAGAGCATTTCATTCTGGTGTAAGAGTGATGACTCCTTTTCTTTTTACTTTCTTCTTTTTCTTTCTTTTTTTACTTTGTTTCTTTTTCTTTTCTTTTCTATATATTTTTTTTATACAAAAGTGACAAATCCATTTTTTTCATCTCTTTTTTCACTTTTTTTTAATTTTTTTTAATTTTATTTATATATATTTATATCTATAGTTTTTATATATAAAAATGACAACTCTATTTTCTTTATTTCTTTCTTTTTAATTAAAAATTTTTTTTTAATTATTTTGTTAATTTTTTATTTTATATATATATGTGTATTTTTTTTTTAAAGTGACAAATCTATAATTTTTTATTTATCTAATATTTTTGTAATTATTTATTTTTTTCAATTTGTTTCTTGATTTAATTTAATATATATAAAAATATATATTTTGTTTTATAGAAAAGGGAATACTCAATTTTTCCTTTTTTTTTATTCCCTTTTTTTCAATTTTTTTTTCTTGTCTTATTATCAATTTAATTATTTATTTTATACATATATATTTCTTTTTTTATATAAAAGTGACGACTCCCTTTCCGACCACTGTCAGCTATCCGGCCGCTCGGTAAAAGAAAAAAAAAAGAAAAGAAAAATAAAAATAAAATGCGTTGACCATTATTCTGTCTGATGTCGTCCATACGGACGCTCGGCGCCCACAGCCTCCGAGTCCATCCTGGTTGACCGAGTCTTTCACTGCATCATAATCTTTGTCTCATCAAATCACATCAAATCACAAATCACATCGTAGCTATTTGTCATTGTGCTGTGAGTGGAGTGGGTTATAAATGCCCTAAAACCCACCTTATGTTGACTTTCTTATTGTAAAAGGATCCGTTTACAGCATGAAAACATTCTGGATTACATGTTTTACATAATCGCCAATAATGCAATTATAAAATTAATTGCCCCCCCCCTCATGCATGAAGAAACTTGGGTGGCTTGAAATAAGTCTAAATATACGCCGTGTGTCTCTGTGTGTGTGTGTGTGTGTGTGTGTGTGTGTGTGTTATTTTCATCCGGTGTGCGTGACTGCCTTTGAACCAGAGTTAAGCGGCGGAATAACGTCGTATCTGAGGAGGGGGGGGCCGGCAGGAGCGGTTAAAGGGTCTTATGCATAAATCGGTTTGTTGTTTAAAGAGTTCGCTTTGATCTCCTGCGTCGCCACAGACTGGCGTGAAAAGCAGACGCACACACAAATAATAATAATATAATAATCATGAATTCTCCATGAGGCCCCGAGGACTTTGAAGTGCATGTTTTAAAAATAATTAATTAATATAAATGACTTTTAACCGCTTTCTGTAGAAATGGTATTATTTACCACAAAGCTTAACTTGACGCGATACTTTTGTGAAAAGAGCACGAAAATAACAACAATGTAAATTATTACCGATATTCTTTTTCTGAAACACGACGCTTGATCATTTTTTTAAGGGTTAAATTTCCCTGGAAGGTCTATTTATAAAAAAAAACTGTTTTTCATGACACATAAAAAAGTCGTCACACAGGGTTTTATTTTTGTAATCAACGTTTTATATGAGCTACAAATTAGTTACACATTGATTATAAATGCTGGAGTTCAAACATTCAATCAAACATTTATCGCAATTATTTTGAACGTGATTACGACGGATGATTAAATCGGCGATAAGAGGCGAAGCTCAAACTGGAAATCTAAAATGTCTTTTCCTTTTTTTCTGTCACTTTTATAACAACAAAAAGGAAAAGGTTTCGAAGGAACCCGCAAAATTACGTCTAGCGAAACGGACAGAATCAAATATTGAATCATTTTTGACCGAATATCCGTGAAAACATTATTAACCAGCTGCTAACGGCTACGCTAGCGAGCTAAACATTTGTTTAATTTGATTTGTCGTTCCCACTTTAGCATTTCCAGATTCAATAGAGTCGGTTTTGACGCCAAAAACATCCCGTAAGCACTTCAATCCTTTACTATGAAGATTACTTACTTTGCGTGCACGGATAAAAAGATCGGATATCAGAAACTCTATCTCTCTCCACGCCTTTATGGATAAATGGAAAGACCGGCAAAGGTGGAACCGTAATCCTTCCCTTCCTCCTCCCATTCCTTTCTAGTACACCTTTCCCACCAAAAAGAACCTGGTGCCTGTTCGGTGCTAATGCTAGTGCTAAGTTGTTTCAACTCGCGTACCTCCTAAGAACATTGGCAAGGAGCCAAGTCAGAGCGGCGCCATTACGTCACCGTGTAACGTAATTGGTACCTGGATCTAGACCAACGAAGAGTCGGTGCTTGTCTGGCACCAGTTTTGAGACAAAGGAGCTGGTGCTTACGCTGTCGAAAAAGCAAAGAACTGGTGCTAAGTCAGGCTCTGGCTCCGGACTATTACTATGACTACAGTTAAAATGTATCAAAACGTGAAATGGATCTGGACCTAGAATTTGTTTCTACTTTTTGTACACGAGGCTTTTAACTCAATTATTGTCTATTACACATGAACAACTTAAGGGCGGGGCTTGTTCTGTTGAAGACAGCATCACATATCAGAGTGGTTCTGGATAGAGGATGGGCGTTACCCTTGTCAGTCCATAACCTGACATGGTCTATCAACATCTCCTCAGAGACAAGTGGTTCCGTTCCGTCCTCTGGAGTCTGAGATCACGCCGGAGTGATGTATTCGCCCGACCCGGTACGTTTCAGGGTTCGGTATGCTAATAGGTTACCTCATAGAGGTGATTTACAGGTGTGCTAAATATTATCTAATGCAGTAATGTTTGAAGTTTGACGTCTAGGAGGCCCTAAAGGTGAGAATCTGAAAATGTGTTTCCTCATTTTTATATTTTTCCGACACTTTCGACCTTTTCCTGTCGGTTTGCTCAGTTCCTCCTGTGATGGAGGTTATGGTCGATACCTCTCAGCACAAATGGTGTTTTTCAGAAATTTGTGTCCTTGGACAGAAACCCTTTATAGTTTTTACTTCCTTGAAGGTTTTTTTTTGAAAAAATGAATTATGCATAAGTTATCGGAAAAGAATGTCATGAAACCCGTTAGAGGAAAGATGATAGGTAAAAAAAAAACATTCAACCCCTCAAGTTTTGGAACAGATCCAGATCAAGATCATTTTTCTTGTGGCTTACATCACCAGAACCCTGATGGCGCCCGCCGTTTTTAAGACGTATCTTGTTAGCATTTAGATAAGGGTTTAATTTAATCGAGCTGGACAGTTCTTCCCTCCAGTGAAACCAAAACGTAGCCGAACTACGTTCACAACATACTTTGGAGGTATTTTATCAGACCCGTTCTTTAATTCATTATTTGGACTTATTTACGTCCCTTTTTGTGAAAAACAATAAAATAATTATCTAGTTAGACGGTCATTATTGAGGCATATGGACGTAACTTAGTATTATTTTTAAAGAATAGTTATTAACACGCAAGTAATTAACAAGTAACAAGTAATTAACACATTATTACATCAACGATATAATTATGAAAAGACCCCAATCTCCTGCGTTGTACGAGTAATCCCCTGATTGAACTCAAATTAGATGTGACTTTTTTTTCCAAAAAACAGTGTTTTTTATAAGAAAAAAGTGAGAATAATCTAAATAACACAATAAAAATGAGAAATACAAAGTTAGATCTCCTTGAGCTAATTCATATGCACCAAATTTGGACTAAATCGTCCCAACTGTTAAGACGTTAAGTCGGAAAAAGATCTGCTTTCCGTAAAAAAAAAAAAGAAGCTCCCCCTAGTGAGAAACTTCTGAACCACGCTTTCTGATATAATTCAAGTGGGAATCACAAAGTGTTAAGTTATTCACAGAGTACGATGCGTTGAGAGGCTCACTCTCAAGCAATTTCGGAGGGACTAACAATTTTGGAGAGACTTCGGAAGGACAGGAAGTCCAGCAGAGACTTAGAGCGAGATGGTAGAAATGAGAATTGGACTCCAGGAAGGGTTGGTTTAAGTGGCTGGAGATTTGTTGTTTAATTAACACATTCATACAGTTATTAGGTATTAGCTGGTTTCATTATTAGTGCGTACTTCTAAAAGCATCTTCTAAAACATCTACATCTCGTTCTTAAGCTCTCCACCTTTTCCCAAATGAGCTACATTACTTACAAAGTTTGCGTCCCGTTGCACGTCTGAACCAACGGCTTGTGGTTTTCCACGGCTAGAATTCATCGTGACGCAGGTTCTGACGGAACTGGCAAGTTAGATAAAGTCAGGTTCCAGTTTTATTGCTCCGGCTTGCATCACCAGGCGCCACCTTCTGTGAGCAGAGATGCAAGCTTTGTCTTCCCTGTTTGCACTTCCAACAGCAGCTGGTGGAAAAGATCCGTCGGGAGATCATGGAGGTACTGTAACGTGGTTTTTCTTTTCTTTCTTTGTAAAGTCTTCAAATAAAGAAAACTATCATTGAATTATTGTTCACTGATTTCATACAAACGCGTTTTGCATGAATGAGCTTTCGGGGCGGTTTCAGGGCGGTAGACGACCTGCTGCCTTAGATCCATAGACAGAAAAGAGTTGTAGGAGGAATGGAACAAAAATTTGAGGCGTTTTTCCAAGTGGACTTGAACGCACCAGGACTTCCTGATTTTACCCTCTAGCGTTTGAACGCACCAAACCTCCCGGGACCCCTTCTTGTCCGTCCCGTAACATAGTCTGTCCTCTCCTGTTGCTTCAAGGCACTTAAACTACATAACCCAGATCGGACTACGTAACGCTCGCTCGTTTGTTCTCAGCGTAACTACATATTCACGCTAAACGAGTCAAAACAGACGGACAGTTTTGACTCGTTTTCACAACTTTAGACTCAGTTGTTATAGCAACGCCTGTTGCTACTACTATTGTTATTATGGTCGGACCTCCAAGGCTAATTCCGTAAGCATGTGTACGGCAATTCCCGTTAGATGTTAGCATTAAGCTAACCGACCAAGCGCTAATGGTTTTCCCACATTTCTGAGAAAACTAAATATAAACGCTCAGATGACACCTGGAAGCTTTTGTTTCTCATTTGAAGAACTGTTTTTCCGCCAAAGTGAAAAGCTAACGTCGTTTGGGACCTGAATAAAAGGCCAAATGGTCTGTGAGCATCTACCTGGGCGGGTCCTAATTTACCTAGGCGGGCCAAGTAGAGCCTGTGGCTTCAAGTGAGAGAACCGTGAAAGTTTTTTGGGGGCACTACAAAGTCCTGCGAGTTCTTCCAATGATGTTAGCAGGATTCAGCAGACGGAGCAAAATACAAGGGAGTCCATGATGTTCCCGCCTCAGCGCCCTTTGTCTATAATCTAGGAGTCATGAACGACGCCCTGACAGAACTCAGTGATCCGTCAAGGATGCTTCAAAAGAGAGACATGAGTCTGCCCTGAAGCCGACGAGCTGCTCGGCCCGACAGACTCCATGGTTTCCTCAAAAGACCACTACACAAAGAAACTGTTCTTCAAGTATTTTCAAGAATGTACGCCGGCACGATAATCAGAGGATCGTGATGATTGACAGGAAGGAAATTTCTTTCGCAGCGTGGCCCGAGAGCATGAAAGGCGGAATGTGTCCGCCGACTTCCTCTCCTGTCAGCGCAGAAGAGAGCTCCTCACAAAGAGGTGACAAGCATCTGATGACGGACATAAAGGTTCTTCAGCCCGAGACCCGGCCTGAGGGGAAACTAGACTTTCAGTAGTGGTGGTGCAGAAGTGTTCCGTTAGTTTGAGACGCTTATAGTAGAGAGAAGAGGAAGTATCCAAGGGTTTTGAGAATATAAGGAGGTAGGGGCAACCCGGACACCAGCGGCCCTTGAGCTCCTGCTTAAAGGCGTGTCCAGCAGAATGTCGGCGAGCCTTCAGTTGCATGAACGACGTTCCTGCTGCCGAAAGGAACTTCCTTGTACGGTTGCACATCTTCATGAGTTTGACACGCAGGAGCGCTGCGGGCGCCACGACACAACGGAAGCGTTCCCGGAGGACACTAAAAAGTGATGCACGCGTTTCTTTAACGTCTCGTTTATTGAATAAAACAGATACATCACACAAAACATTTCATGATATTTGGATTAGCCGCGTTAGCTTCGCTTAGATACCGGGATTGTGCGGTCATGTGACGGTCATGTGACTTAACCCCTCGATTACCGGCTCAACTTCATGGTTGAGCAAATATCGAGTCTCTATTTAAAAAATAAAGAAAGTAAAATGTGACTGAACCCGTTTATAATACGACCCAGTAGCAGCATGTATATGTTAAAGAGAAAGGGGCCGAGGATGGAGCCCTGGGGGACACCACGGGTCACATGGCCACCGATGACGACTGAACTGAAACACAAAATTTCATCATGAGATAATTTTATAACTCAGATTTATTTTTATTTTTTTACTGTTTTAAAGCAAGATTGACCAAATGATTCGTCATTTTATGATCAATTTAAAGCGTCTAAGATATTAGAGGAGTAAAAACTCATAGGAATAAAATGTACAAAGAAATATACGTTCAATTGTTTCTTCTTTGGGGACATTAAAGGGTTTAAACGTGAATCAACTACAAATAAACCTGATAATGACCCAAAGCAGCTGTAAACAAGGTGTATAATAGCTGTTTAAGAAAAGACTGTTTGGTTTTAGGTTTCCTGCAAAAACTAAGCTAATGTGAGCTAATTGGTTGAGTTTCAGCCATTCAATCGTTCGATATCGTAAGTAAAACATACCTTTAAGCGTAGGTAGGTAAATCCGTATCAAAGTGTACGGGGGGGCCGCCCAGGGCGCCACACAAGCTGAATCTGCCTCTGGATGGAGATCGGGTTCGGTCCATGAGGGCTCCATTAGGAACAGTTCCACTTCAGGACGGTGGATTCTGTGTGACAGCTGAACTGTGCCGACGTGAAGCCGAACACAAAACACAACATTTATTTCTGTCAGACGCCTGACCAGCGCTGACCAGCGCTGACGGCGGCTGACGGCGGCTGTCCTCCGGCGTGAATCTGCTCCCATTCCACCAATTACAGTTTCACTCATCCTTCCAGCTGCCGTGTGATTCGCCAAGAGTTTATTCAAAGGAGGATTCTGACACACGGCCCGTTGTAGACAGAACCCGAACACCGGTACCGGTGTTTCTGTGAAAGCCCAGTTTATTGTGGAAACTGTTAAGGATCCTATAAATGTTTGTCCTTGTTTTTAACACTAGACTCCAATCCATTTAAAAATAAATCAATCTGTTTTTTTATATTACTTCTGTAATACATTTCTTGGTTTATTCTGTTTTGGTTCTCTGGTTTTATTTTGAAGGTTTTGTTTTATTTTCTTCTCCTGCTCTATACATCCTGTTTAACTTCCTGTCCTGGTTTTTTTTTCTTCATATAATCATTTTGAAATATTTTGAATACATAAAAATGTTAGTGGAATAATCATGAATACAAATTGACGGTTCTTCTTTGGCCCTATATGGACCTCATCTATGTGTGTGAGGAGAGTTCTGATATGAGATATGAAACAGAACCGGCTCCTCCATCGGGTTCTTATATGTGTAAATCGGACTCTGAAAGGGTCAGAACCTCACCTGACAGCAACCCACCGACCTCCATTACAATTAGATTTGGTCTAAAATCCTTAAAGGTTGGTCTCTAAAATCTATTTTCAGTAATAAATGCCACGACAGAATTTATCCCCTAAGAGAAAAATAAAAAACTCTACTCGTGAATTAAAATGAAACATCCTGCAGTGACACCGGCGTGAGTCTCGATAGAATTATTCAAACTCTCACCGATAAAACAGTATTGGGAGGGGGGAACGGCGCTTGAATGCATCGTTTGGACGCATTAAACATCCGCAGACTAAAGCGACGCCGGGGAAAGTCGAGAAAGGGACATTTTTATTCACAATGTTCATTATAAAATATGAAATCCACCGGTCGGTGCAGGAGTCCACTCCGGTAAACACAGCCAGGCCGACTGGAAAGTTTAGTTAATGTGTTCATCAATAGTTGTTTACTGGTCTCTGGAGATCGTTTATGAAATAATGATTGCTTCTCCAGCACTTTTGCTTTGCAATTCCAAACCATCTGTGTAAGATCCGCTCCTTGTTTCGTCCCAATCTGCTCCGGTCCGGTTTTATAGATCCGCTCCTTGTTTTGTGCAAATCCGGTTTTTAGGATTTATCCGGGATTCTGTGTCCGTTACCTAAAAGCAAGATCTAGCCCCCGAAAAAAAGATAAAAGCTCTTCTTTCAAAGTGGGTTCGTGCGAGTTCAAGTTCATTTTTTACCTTTCTGGCACATCCTCTCCCTGAACTCTGGAACGGAGCGTCGCTGCACCGTCCAGAACCACAACAGACAAATGAGTGCAATCACCCAGACTTCGACCGCGGCCCGATATCCCTCAAGATCAAACTGCAAGGAAAAGCGGCGAAGAGGCTTAAACGCTTTGTTGTGTCCCGTTTGTAAAAAACATTGTCTTTTACTTTATGACGGTCAGAAAAGCGCTTATGTCAGCAGAAAGTCAAATGCGTACCTCTATAAAGTACAGGAGTTTGGGAGCAAATTTAGTTTGGACCTTAAGTACCCTCCACCAAGTGATTCAGCAAATGGAAAGGGGAGAGCTCTGCCAAGCGCAGCGGAACCGACTGAGCCCGCTTGATAGTGTGTGGGCTATAATTAAGGGTTTGCATGTTTGCATCCTCACATCAAAATTTGACAATTGGATGCATTCCATTATACTTTATGTTCTCCAGCTTATGGTCACTCATTACTCTCCCCGCATCTACCTCCCCCTACACTCCCCTCTCACTCTCTCTCTCCCTCTCTATTCTGAATATCTGGGTTTGAGCACCGGCGCCGGCTCCGGCGCCGGCGCCTCACCCTCGCGGAGATGTGGAACGGCTGGCTGTAAATAATGAATGCGGCTCTACTGTTGTCTCTATATCATACATGAGAAAGCTTTCATGCAGTCGATGTAATACAGCGGCCTTTGAACGAGCAGAGGAGGCCGCGCCGTTAAAGTCAAGTGAGGAGAAATGAGCTGGAGAGCGGTACAGTACCAGTACAGTACCAGAGAACAAGTGGATCTAAGTTCACTTACATGGAGCCGACGGAGAACAGAATTGTTTGTTTGGCCTCTCCCGTATTCCCCTCCCGCATGAAACGCTCCACACAGCACCCACAGGTGCCTCTTCAAGGGCCGCTCTGGATTCGCTTTAGACTGAATATATATGAAAGGTGCTTTTCTGAACATGTTGGTTTATGGAACGTCGCAAATGTCGAGGTTACTATGGCGATTTCAGGTATTGGATTTGTAAAAAGTGAAAGCATGATGAATACGAGGCGTTTTTTTTTTTGAAGGATGACACTATAGCACTTCTCTTTTATTTGGTTTTATTCTAAAATCTTAATTTTTGTATGTTTTTTCCTGTTTTTAGAAGAAGAAAAAAAATCTCTTTAACCTCAAACTTTCCTCTGTTGAGATTTATAAAGTTTATCTCTATTCATTCTAACACCCTTCTCGGTTTATGACCATAACCACATTGAAATAAGGTTAGAGATTAATATTCAAGTATTTTACGCCTCATCTCTCTAAGTTACCTAGAAAAACAAAATTTGAGTTTTTGAGATATTTTCACGATTTTTTGACCAAACAAGATGTTTAACTGCCTAAAAACGAGTTTTTATGTCTTATATCTCAGTGAAATGTTACTTGTTCAGCGATTGTGTCCTAAATCAAGTACAATAAGATATTTTGACTAGAAATAAGACAAATATTCTTGGTAAGATTTCGATTTTATGGATTCTGTTATCTTGTTTTCGGATTACCCCGACTTTGTGTTTGCACAGAGAAACATCATAATCCTATTTTTGCATCCTGGTTTTGAGAAACCAGAATATTCTGGGTGTTACTGGGATGCTGTTACATCTACCGATGGCTGGGTGAAGATCCATCCCGCCCCCTGTGTTCAACTCCAGCCTCCCATTAGAGCAACAACCAAGGCGGGGGCACCTGGAGGCAGAACAAAAAAAAAGTTTCGTTTCTACCACTTTAAGGAACCCGGGTCTAAGAGATTCTGATTGATCCACCACCACCACCACCTTAAGATCGGGCCAGGCCCCGTTGTTCAGTACTTACATACCTCATTGAGCTGACGGTACCCTCGGAGGATTGTCCATCTGGTTGAGGTTGGCGGCCGGGGGGGGGGCTTCGTTGCAACATTGAACCTTAGAGCTAGGAATCCACTGACAAGGTCTCCAGCCGACCATCAAGAAAACACCTAGACTAGACTAGACTAGATTAAACTAGACTAGACGGCTGTAGAACCGACAGCCAACGGTAACGGCTCGAGAATGAAGATCCCAGCCGGGCGCCGAGAGGACAGAGAGACACGCCCGGGGTCTGATCCTGCTGAAGTGGGCTGTGCTGTCACTGAAAGGTCGAAGCTTACGAGGACACTGAGGTATGATGAATACCTGACATCTGCAAAAAAAATGATTAATCTGGTGCAGAAGCCGATCAGAAGGATTATTAACATCTAATCCTCTGTTTTCAAAAGTCTATTATCCGGATGTTCTCCAGCTGTGGATTACTGAGCGGGCGCCGAGTGACGCGGCGGCCCGCCGCTTTATCCGCCGTCTCGCCATAGAAGATACAAACGTTCTAGCCGAAAGGGACGTCCTACTCATACTTCTAGTCGCAGCCACATTCATTTAAAGTTAGTTTAAAGTTAGGCTAGCAGTTGCAGAAATGTGCTATATGCTACCATACGGATGTGACGGAACGTGTTTATAATACGACCCGGTGGCTGTTTGTATATGCTAAATACTAAGGGGCCGAGGATAAAGCCTTGGGGGATGCCACAGGTCAAAGTAGTATCAGTCGTAGCTGGATTTATTTAGTCATATTAAAGAAATTGAGGACTTTTGTAACTTTATACATCTAATAAATAGTTTAGTAATGTTCAAATAGTTTTATAAAATGTTTTTTTTACTATAAGGCTGCGCTAAGCTAATTCAAATTAGCAATATTTGTCATTGAAATACAAAATGACATCGTATATATATATAAGATTGTTTTTTTTACTGTTTAAAAACATGCTTGATTAAACTATTTGGTAAATTTAGACTCTCTGGAAGAAATAAAATATTTAGTGAAATGTTCTTTTCTATAACTTTTTTTTTTTCCTCTTGATGAGGACATTAAAGTTTTTTTTAAGCTGCGGCACATTTGTCCCTGTCGCAAATACAGGCTGGTTGAACAAATCCAAACACAACAGGCGAATATAAAGTCCAAAAAAACTAGCGAGACATCACCAAATGTGAATACTGGATTATATTTATATATATATTTGTGTATTTCAGCTCCTAAAGAATGATTAATGTCTGAGGTAAAGTTGTACACGATGATGATGATGAAGCTAATTGGTAAACATTCTGTATAATGGGAAAAACGTATTTCATTATAGGAATTATATTATATACGTGTTTTGTTCCAAAGACGTAATTGTTGCCCTGTCACATATTGAAAAGACATTGTATTTTTAAATTAGGCTGTAACGGATAAAACATTTATATTTTACAACAAATCCATTAATCATCTGTCATAAAATACTGAAAAATGGTTTTTAATTCAGGATATGTCTGAGACGAAGAAATGCAGCTGCACCTCCTCGCAGTTAAGAAGCAGAGACGATTATTTACATGAAAACGACTTAAACGATTAATAGATTCCTTTTATCTGGTGTGTAATTGGCTAATTGATGCAGCCCTGGTCTTAATATTCAACATATGAGGGAATTAATCACAAAATTAGCAGGAATAATCCCTAAAAAGTGTCTGTAGAGCTCTGCTGCTTTATTATCATTACAGATATATTGATTTGTAGATTCAATTCACTTTATGTCTACCGTTTAATATTTGGTAACAGGAAGAATAACTTTAATATGAAGTAAAATGTTCTAGTAATAAACATGTAATAAACCTGTTATGATTTAGTTCCAGAACACTACTTTTGGAATGTGTGTATTCAATTAAACAACAACATATAAATAACAAATAACCATTTAGCATTTTGTAACAGCAATAACTTTAATATTTAATATGACAGTAAAATGTTCTAGAAATAAACATGTAATACATCTGTTATAAGTGCATTTCAGGTGTATAACAGGTGTATATATCAGCTGTGTAAAATAACATGTTTATAAAATGTTTATTGCACATTTATAACATGTTTATTACATGTTTATTACATGTTTAGTATGCGTTTATTACATGTTTATTACATGTTTATTGCATGTTCACTATATGTCATGTTTATTACATGTTTATTACATGATTATTACATGATTATTACATGTTCATTACATGTTCATTACATGTTCATTATATGTTCATTACATGTTTATTACATGTTTATAACATGTGTATTGCATGTTCATTATATGTCATGTTTATTACATGTTTATTACTTAATTATTACATGTTCATTACATGTTCATTACATGTTCATTACATGTTCATTAAATGTTTATAACATGTTTATTACATGTTTATTAGTGAGATGTGTTCAAATAGAATACGTAGACAATCTGAAGTTCTGTAAAAACAAAGGTGACATCAGAGAGTTTGATAATCTTTAATCTTTTGAGGTAGCCTTAGACTTTTTAAATTACTTTAACTGCATCGTCTGCATTGGAGGTAAAAAGAAAAAAACTTCCCAGTCAGCAAACTCGAAACTAAACGTTGAGAGAACGTCATCATTTCTCTGTTCATCCTAAATTAAAATCAATCCATCGCTAATTAAACAGTTTAATTTGGACTTTTATCCATCCATCACAAACATGTCCCCCTGCTCTAATTATGGCGGCGCTCTGAGGTGAAGCCCACTGCTAACGGCGTGGTTTCGTGGTTACACGCGTGACTGCGACTCCATGGCGGCGGTCCGAAGAGACTCGTTTGTCCTCGTTTGTTCAGCACAAGGAAAGTTAATAAGAAGGTGCAGGGGAACGCACGTTTTCTTCTCGACAGAATGAGCGACTCAGTGGGGCGTGAAATCATTGTGGAGCTGTGGCACATGGGCGCGATGGCGGGCGGCTGCAGAGGGGGCCGCACTCTAACCCCCCACAGCCGGATCGGATCAGAATCAATGGAGAATCATAATGTAAATAAAAATAAAACACCGACTGGAGTCAAAATCATCGGTTGCATCTCGATACACCATGATGTCGATTCTTTGGACAAAGATATTTGCCTATATCTTAAAGTCGGCCATCGTACGATTACCGTTTGATTGGATTCGGCGGACTGCGATCGATTTCAGAAGATATTATCTTCCGTATAAGAAAATTATTTGCACTTCACTTTAAGAAAGAAAAATTATAAAGAAATTTTGTCCTTTATTTACAGTTTTCTTGCTGAAAAGTAATATAAAGAAAAAGAACAAAGATCTGTGTTTGACTATAAAGTCAAACATTTTTCATGTTTAGATGTAAATGTTGTTTTTTTATTATCAGTAAACATCAAAGATTACCTTTAAATTAAAAACATAACCGTCTACATTTATGTTTCATGACGTCGTATTTATTCTGATTAAACTCTGAATGTTTTACATCCTAAAGAACAAAACGTCAACAAAAAGCTCATAATTAATGTTTTCTGAATGATATAATTTGTTTTATGTGAAAATTCAGCATCTCATTAAAAAACACTTTTTTTAAAGTTTAACTGAAAAATATATGAAAAGTGAAACAGTTTATTTGCACAAACTTGTTTATTCTTTGATTTAATTGAATTAAACTGCAGCCTCTGGCTGTTCCCATTGGTCCACAGCTCTGTGTGCTGATAAGGGAGGAGCCTGTAAACAGGAAACACTGCAGGTGTGTGTAGGTAGTCATTTCAAAATAAAGGCGTATCTTAAAAATGACGATTATATATAGCGATATATAGACTTTCCATCGATTTGATTGGATCGCTGTTCAACAGCCTCCCTACTAGTGACTGTTTGTGTGTTTGTGTGTTTGTGTGTTTGTGTGTTTGTGACGCAGCTAACAGAAAACTCAGAGCTTCATACTGATTTTAAAAACATCGGAAGGTCAAAAACTCTCCAACTCTTTACATCTAGACGGATTTCCACATGCGTAAAGGTCAAATTACCATAAACATGTTCTCTCTCTCTCTCTCTCTCGCTCTCTCTCTCTCTCTCTCTCTTTCTCTCAGAAGCGGTTTCATATCAAATAATTCCTTGAAATAGAAAAAGAAGAGAACGAAAGACAAAAAACAAAGATCTATGAGACTCGGTTCTGAATCCTTAGAAAGCGGTTCTGGAGCTCGTCCAGCGTCTTCCTCCTGACCCGGCTGATACATCGCTTCTACTTTTCTGAGATTGTGTCTTAGTGCAGTTGCCAAATCAAAGTGCACATGGACAAATGACCAAAGGTGCAAACTTGTGCTGAACTTTGTGGAGGAAGACCGGAGCATGATGAAGACGAGTAACTGCAAACTGATTTTACAGGCAGTATTATCCCATATTTTATTCAGGGAAAAGATGATTGATTAATTACAACATTTGATATGTCATAGTTAGTCTATTAGAGAGTCTCTTGGCGATCAGACTGATGTGATCTAAGGGTGGATCCTGGTGGTGGTGGCTGATGACTCTGCTGAGGCTAATGGATGGAATTTGTCATCGCCGCACAGCTTTCGTTTTAACGCGATAACTCAAAAAAAGGGTTTAATGGATCATTTTCAAATTCAACACCCTCATAGACTTTAGGGTGAGGAAGAACTGGATTGATTTTGGGAAAGCTGGGTTATATATTTCCAACACTAGAGGTAACTTTAGCTCCAAAAGGCCATCATTTCTCAATCGTTGCACCAATTTAGCTTAAACTTGTTGCAAATGAATCAACTCAATGAGATCTGTCATATAAATATAATATTCTTACTCCGATACTTCGCATTTTACTCTCTAGGGGGAGCTTTTTACAAAAAAAACCCACTGTTTTTGACACATAACTCAAAAATGATTTAATGGATCATTTTCAAATTTTATACCCACATAGATCTTAGTGTGAGGAAGGACTGGGTTGATTTTGGTAAAGGTCAGTTGAATATCGATTCGAATAATTCATATTTTACTCACAAGCAGGACGATCGCTCATACTAGGAAGGGGATTGGGGACTTTGGCGATTTTGGCGGTCGGTGATTGAGGACTTTGCGTTGGATATTCCCACAGCTGTCTGGGTTTCGTTGTTTTTTTCATGGTTCTTCCTGAGAAGCTGGATGAACCATTTAGTTCCACACTGACAGAAATCTTCTTCTTCTTCAAAGACAGTAGGAACTTTTGCCATTAATCGTAATTGCAGTGAAACTTTTTTTCCGGAACTCAAACTCCAGCTTTTATCAGTCGGCGGATGTTCTATAAACACGAACCTTCCCTCTCCACAGACAAAATCACGACTTTTGTCACATCCGAACACGACTTCTCCCGCGAGAACGACGCCTTTTTTTTTTTTTTTTTTAAATGTCTGTTTCAGAAAATGAAAAGAAAGTTAGGAACCAGAATCTTCTTGAATCCAACCGTTGGGAAAAACTTCTGTGACGGGCCGAAGCCCTCGGAGTGAATCATGCGGCAGAGCCCTCAGACTTCAGGGCGCTTAAATACAGAGTGCAGTGTTTAAGCGGAGAAAAACGCATTAGGCCCATCATCTTCTGCTCCCAGATGCTTAAAGCTAAAAGATTCATCTTCACCGAATAAAGTGCTGCGCCGCTTTGGGTTCGCCGAGAATTAGCTGCCGAGGTCTCTGGGCTCATTCCGCCGTCGGAGATGTAAACCACATGCGACACCTTCAGGGAAACGGGTTTTGAAAGCGCCGGTACGGGTCTTCATCGGTGGGCTGAGGTTTTGGTGTTTGTTGGAAAATTTGCCGTCTTAACGGTTTGACGGCAAAAACCGTTGAAAAACAACGAATGATCTCCGTTTAAACAATAAGTCGGGTCTTTATTCCAACTTCTGCTAACGCTGTTAAGCCTTCATCTTCATCTTAATCCTCATCTTCACCTTCAGCAAGAGGAAGATGTTACGTTTAAGTTTATAACAGGTTCAATACAGTTGTACTCTGATGTCACATAGTGAGGATAAAAGGATAAAAGGATAAAAGGATAAAAGGATAAAAGGATAAAAGGATAAAATTATAAAAGGATAAAATTATAAAATTATAAAAGGATAAAATGATAAAAGGATAATAGGATAAAAGGATAAAAGGATAAAAGGATAAAATGATAAAAGGATAAAAGGATAATAGGATAAAAGGATAATAGGATAAAAGGATAAAAGGATAAAATGTTAAAATGTTAAAATGATAAAATGATAAAAGGATAAAATGATTAAAGGATAAAATGATAAAAGGATAAAATGCTAAAATGATAAAAGGATAAAAGGATAAAATGATAAAAGGATAAAAGGATAAAAGGATAAAATGATAAAAGGATAAAATGATAAAAGGATAAAATGTTAAAATGATAAAAGGATAAAAGGATAAAAGGATAAAATGATAAAAAGGATAAAATTATAAAAGGATAAAAGGATAAAATGATAAAATTATAAAAGGATAAAAGGATAAAAGGATAAAATGATAAAAGGATAAAATGATAAAAGGATAATAGGATAAAAGGATAAAAGGATAAAATGTTAAAATGATAAAATGATAAAAGGATAAAAGGATAAAAGGATAAAAGGAATAACGGGATGAATAGGACGTTTCTATGTTATTGGACTTTGAGATCATAAGTGTGAAATAATAAAGTCAGATGTTTGATAAAGTCTTTTATAAATGTTCTTGAATGTGTGACGAGACTTTTTTCTTTTTATTTGGACTTTATTCAAAGCTCAGTCTGAAGTTCAGGGAGAGTTAGTAGGAATAAGTCCCGACAGCGAACACAATAAGACGAGAACTTCCCCTGGAGTGTTTGGATCTATGTAGGTCCAGAGACAGAGTGAAGACAGTGATGAAGCTCGGAGCTTCATGGTGGACGGCGTCCAACGAGTTCAACCATCAGAACATCCAGGCTCGTAGGAGACATCGCCATTTTCGCCTCGCAACGAAAAACGGGCAAGATTTGATTCTGAAATGAAAAAAAGCCAATTTTATTCTTCAGCAGTTTCTGAATGTGAGACTCAAAACAGACAATCATCAATTATAAAAACTATAATTTGTGTCGGTTCTGTCAGAACCCTGATGTCTGGAAGGTCCAGTGATTATTCTGCGTGTTCTGTTGTTGTTAAACGGCTGTTGATGAACGTTAGATAATTGATGAAGGGTCTGAACACTGAATGTCGGCTTCCTGTGCGAAGGCTCCTCAGCTCTCAACACAATGGTGGTTCTGACACTAGGGGGCGCTTTATCCCCCTATTTATAGTTTTCAAGCCATATTTTCTCAACCGTCGGTCCGATTTACTCCAACTTTGGCGTTTCCATTCGTCGTGTTTCACTCTAATCGCTTTATTTTACATAAAGTACAAAAAAATTGAGGGATTCAATCAGGCGGATGGAAATATTAAAAAAAACATGGAATTCCTGCTTCATGAAATATAAAACTCAGTATTTACAACCTGAAATCAGAATAATTCCATTTGTTGTTTGAATCTGTGGAAATGATAAAAACAACGATGTCTTTACTGCTGACTGATCTCTTCAAATGTGACCCACACACCCACACTCACACAAAGACACACACACACACACACAGACACACACAAACACGCACACATACAGACACACACTCACACACAGACACACACAAACACGCACACATACAGACACACACTCACACAAAGACACACACACACACACACAGACACACACAAACACACACAGACACACACAAACACGCACACATACAGACACACACTCACACACAGACACACACAAACACGCACACATACAGACACACACTCACACAAAGACACA
>VRLP01003547.1:0-62416 GCA_009660295.1 Lophius piscatorius | reverse complement strand
AGAAACTGGTAATCTCATCTTCCCTTAAGTCGCTCACTGCCTTGTTTAAAAATAAGTTGTGGACATGCATTAATTGCCAGGACCCCTCACCACGGCTGCGTTTAACTGAAGAAAGACCAATGTGATTTAAGTTGTCTCTTTTCATTGCATTTCTAGTTAATTGCATATCTGGAATGAGATTGTCAAAGTTGAAATTTTTGTATTGAGAATTTTTTTTTCAATAATTCATAAACAGCAAAGACAAAACTTCAGTGCAGGTTTAAGAGTTTTTCAGATATGCTCTGGAAACTATCTGTGACGGAGAGAAAGAACCACTCCTTAACCACCCTACTCACTTGGTACATGGTGGGGAATAAAAGGTGGTCCCTCAAAAATCATTTTCACCTTCCATTTGTAGCCAGTAAACTAAAGCAAACAGCCCTGAAAGAGAGGTCCCGAAATCTTGTGCCCTTGCTTTGTCCTCACCTTGGGCAGGGATGCTCTGGAACCGGAACTCTGCGTGGTCATGGTCAGCACAGTTGTAATACCCAGACCCACGCGGGCGGGTGCGGCATCCATATTAATCCAGAAGGAAACCCAGGACAGGATAACAATGAGCAGCGACGGGATGTACATCTGGATCAGGTAGTAGCCCATCTGACGCTCCAGGTGGAAACGAGCCTCGATACAGGTGAATTTACCTGGAGGAGGAGGGAAGGGAGGCAGAAGAAAGGAGAAAGATTAGTTCTTAATAAAAACCAATTCTGCAGAAGGAGATTTCAGTTTAGAGAAGGGTTTAAAAATGTTTTTTTTTATTTTCTCTGTAGCTTGGAATGTTTGTGAGTTCGCCTCTAGATGAGATCCACGAGAACTCGCAATCTCTGCACACCTGTGTTTGCCCGTATTCTAACCAAGTAACCAGAAGGCTACGGGGAGGACTCTCTCATAATAAAGGGTGCATCTTCTATCTAGCCTCTGAGCTAAATTAGCAATCAGTCCATCTGCGGAGTGTGAATGAGCGTGAAGGTGTGATCATAATGGCCTACATGATCTCTTCTAGCTTAGAGCAAATTCATATCTGTTTGGGATCTTTTACTTATTTGGATTATGCCATACAAGCCTTAAGGAGTCGTTACACGTTTTTCAAACTAATTTTAATCTACGCAGATGTTTTTTATTTGAAGCTCCAGAAATGTTTTACGGATGAAGAAACTTCACCCGAATTTCCGACACCATGGGGCTGAGGAGATAATGAGTGAATTTTCAACTGTGGCTGAACTCTTCCTCCACATTGATGTTTAAACCGGATGAGGCTTTATGAAAAGAAAAGAAAAAATCCTACAAGTGATTGAATTCCAATTCATTCTGATGTTCAGGATTTTAAAGGAACAGAAGGAGCTGTCCACTCCACGAGGTTATTATTTTAGAATGAGAATTTATTAGCAGCTCGGTTATATATTCATGGAGACAATCACTTAATCCACAGGAATATCTCATTTTGAAAGGAATAAATTTGCAGTAAATCAAGCTCAACAGGTTGGTTCTAGGAAAAAGGAATGCATGTTGATGTTAAAGGAAAAATGTTCTTTCATCAGTTTCTCTAGGCGCTGCAGTTCCATCAGCAGTGACAAGTGTTTTATCTTCATGTCATTACACACACGTCCTCTTAAAAAAAAAAAGAGAGCAATTCAAATCGACAGCGATGAGGAAGGAGTTCTTGGAAAGGGACTGAGGATAGCTTTAAGATACAAACACAAATGGCGGCGGACACAGGAGAGGGTTTTCTGAAGGCTGGTTCGGAGGAGCACCAGGCACCGCTGGAGGAGCCGTGAAAACTTATTTCACTTCCTCCATCATAAACCAGTGGAACCTGTAAATTATTCATGGGCAAACTCCTTAAAATCATACTGATGGGAAATTTAGACAAGCTTATCTACTGAGGCATCGCAGCGTGAATAAAATGTTTTAAAAGGAGCAGGTCAACTTAATTGAAAATTTCATTGCAGCATTCTGACAAACAGCTGTAGAAAATGGGCTTTCGTCATAAAAATATGAAAATTAAAATAACTTCCCTCAGTTCAGTGAGAAATCATCCAAGATCCAATATCAATTCAATAAAGCTATTAGTGGTGAGTACAATTACCAGGAAGCTCCAGGAGGACTCGCCGTATCTTTATATCCCTCTGTTTATCCGTTTAATGGAAATTGTATCACATTTAAATAGCATGAGCTCTTCTTACTGTAAAAAACACATAATGTAAGCAAAGAAGACGACACCTTCAGCAGAGCTCAGCTTCAAAGCAGTAATTAATGTCTTTTTAATCACATTGAGCAATGTTTGCGTGCCACACAACTTCCATGTAGTAGATAATTATTTATCATTGAAATGGAGAGGGTTGCATCCAGCGCAAAACCAATGCCAATTAAATCAATATGTGGAACACAAAACGGATCCCAAACCGGATCCGTCGGGGCTGGCGTTAACAAATACCATCACTAGTCTTGGTAGCCGGTAGGTTAGTGGCCTATGGATGGAAACAGACGACCCGCTGTGGCGACCCCAGAAATGGAACAGCCGAAGACGAAGAAAAAGAAGAGGATTTCGTCCCATGCACACAAATTCATTTGTGCACCTTCCCCCAGACATGATTCATAGTAAGTTACCATCAATCTAAGTCTCTTCTAGAGAATTGGATTACGTTACAGAAGCCAAGTCATTTCATGTTGCTGATACAAGTCTCCATCTTTTGTCAGTTCTTCAGGAGAAGGTTAAGTGGACTAATACATTTTAACTTACTTTCCATCAGCACGGTGATTACTAGCTACATTAACTGAATTTTTATTTCTGGATGTACTTCTTCTTTTTTTGGGTTTAACTGCAGTTAACATTGTTTTAGTTGTTTTATGCCTCCTTCTGGCTTTATTCCCTTCTTCTTCTTTTTTTTGGGAGGGAAGGGCCCATAACCCTTGAATTAATTTTTACAGGTAGGTCCTTTATACACAGAAGGATGATGCTATGAAGATGCTTCTCTAAAATCAACAAAGCCAAGCCATTGTGACGCTCGCCATTTTATTCTGCCTAATGGCCTTGCTTTGTTTATGTATGTTTGATGTAAAATGTTAGCTCAATAATGTATACTCTTAATCATCACGTGTATTATACAGTTCAATTGGAGAGGACACAGACTGAAGAAAAGATGAATGATTTATTACAAATTATGTGTGATAATTAGCCTATTATTAGTCTTTGGCGGAATATCCTCCCTTTGAAGTCTGGAAACTGTTGGCGATGGGGGCCGATGACTCTGCTGTGGCTGAGGGATGCTGAGGCTGATAGATCTGCGAGACTAAAGCAGGTTATTGACGTAATTGAGCATGTGTGAAAGGTGAAGATTATAGAGTGGTATGATTAGTAACTGTGGCTCGAGTGTGCGAGAGGACAGTCTTTCTGACTGAACTTTCAATGGCTCTCCATTACCTGCACACGGTACAGCATTATTCAATTATTTCTGTGCATTTGTCCCATTCTAGAGGAGCAGAGGGAAACCCCTGGGGTCTTGCTCAAGTACCCTGAAACACACAGAGGGCTGTGATCTATGTCTCATGCCCTTGTTCCACCAGGCTGGTTCCAGGGCTAGTTCGGAGCCAGAGCCTGCCTAAGCACCAGCTCTTGGCTCTCAAAACTGGTGCCATACAAGCACCAACTCTTTGCTGGTCTAGAGCCAAGATCCAACTCCGTTATACAGTTACTTAATTGCGTGGCTCTTACTTGGCTCCTTGCCAATGGAATAGCAAACAGGTTCTTAGGAGGTGCGAGAGTTGAACTCTAAGTCCTGGCACTAGCACCAGCAACGAACTAGACTAACTAAGAACTTAATAATAACTACAGCTTGTATGGATCAGATCAGGACATCCGTTTCTGATGATTCTTTACAAACCAGTACACACCGGTTATTTCTACAGTCATACAAGAAGCCTCGTCACTTTTTACAGATGGACCTGATGTCCATATGACCAACATATATCATTTGGTGTTTGTCATCAAGGTGGCTGCCTTCACCTCTTTCTTTAGACCCATGCATCGACATCCTTTAACCCAGCATCATGAATTTAATACCAGCACAAACACACTGTGTTGTTGCGGTTGAAGGTCTGGTGATGGACAGCTGCCAGAAGCGTTGTTAGTCCTTGAGCTGATGTTTACGCTTGCAGCATATCGCTGTAAAAGAGGAGCAGAGGATCAGGAATCCTTCCGATTCTCTCTGCTTCACTGCATCATGAGTCATGTGGACGAAAATGTATAGGAGCTCAGTTTTTAAAATATATTTATTTTCTATTTTTAGGGTTTATCACTATTTCCTTTGAGTTTTCATCCATCATAATCCATCACTGCTGACAGCGACACACGCTTCAATCTAAATCTGAGGTTTGATTTAAAGGTGCGGATGAGAACCAAAGTTTTCCTCATAGCATTCTGGAGAAAATACTGCCTACATTTTGTAAAACGAAAAAGAAAATCTGCAAAAAAGATAATTACATTAATGCACACTGCGGAGGACTTATTTACATGGGAGTAAAGCAGAAGTAGTAACAGATGCCTCTCTCTCTGTAACGTAATGAGAGCCAGGGAGCAAGATGGCCGGCGATCCATTTAATCAAAGAAGATCAATGGAAGGCGAATCAATTAGAGTTCACCCTATAAGACTGGAGAGGAGGAAAGTGGAGGAGAGGAAAGGAGGAGGTAAATGGGAGGCAATGACAGGAAAGAGGTAGAGAGGAGAGGAAAGGAGGAGGGGATGAGAGGAGAATGAGAAGACGATAGAAAAGGAGAGGAGAAATTGAGAGGACAGAAGAGGAGAAGAAAGATGAGAGGAGGAGAAAGCAAAGGAAAAGGAGGAGGAGAGGGAAGGGGATAACGCAAAGACAGAAGAGGGGTGTGGAGAGAAAAGGAACAGACGAAAAAAAGAAATGAGGAGAGATAATGTGATGGGAACTAGGAGAGAGAAAGATGAGGAAGGAAAGGAAGAAAGGGTTAAGGAGAAATGATGGTGGGAGAAGGAGGAGAGTCGATGATGCTGGACTTGATTTATAGCTGTGATACACTTCAGAGCTTCTAAGTGCTGTCCGTATTTTCATCTGATAAGAAGATTGAAATTATTCTGCAGGGCTGCTATCTCACTGTGTCATGTGTTCAACCACATGACACAGCCCTCCTGCTCCCCCCCCCCCCCCCCCCCCCCCCCCCCCCCCCCCCCCCCCCCCCCCCCCCCCCCCCCCCCACCCCCCACCACCTCCACCTCGTCCCCAGTTAAATATGGCTGCATTTGCACATATGCAGTTGTTGATGGGATGGAAGATTGGAAGCCGATGGCGGCAGAGGGTCCATTGGCCAAGGACCACCTATCTGTCCTTGAGTCGAGGCGAGTGACGGTAAATAACACCACAGGGCTCATTTTTACCACACGATGGAGAATCAGGTAAAGATGTTACATGATGAAGCAGGTAATCACTTTCTTTTCATCACGCCTCCACCAATGTCTTCATCACGTCATTCAGTGCAATCTGTACATAGTTACCTGTAAACAATTGTTTATCAGGTGGTTAATTCCCCCAGCCGCATCCACTGACCCTGTTACCACGAATCATGAGCTTATCCTTGGGTTTTAATGAGAAATAAACTAAAACAAGATTTTCCATAATATTGAGACAGGATCTATTCTAGACATATCTTGTTACCTTTATAGACAAATACCATCAATCTGAATGACTCTGATTCTGCTTCATCTAAGACACACTCTACTGGTATCACATTTTGTCACAACAAATCCTGAGCTAACTTTTGCAAATCAGATGTTGTTATATCACTGTGCCAACTTTCGTAGACTTCCTAAGGTTTTTCTTTTGTGTGAAGACGTAATAGTGATTTTCAGGAATGTGGACCAGCGGTAAGTGTGGAGGTAGAATACCTAAGCCCATTTGCTTCTTAGTGCACTGGAAGCCTGTGGCGTCCAGAGGGTAAGATGGATTCCATCAAGTATCAGAAAATCGTTGGCGGAAATATCTTGCCACGAAGCGGGACGCCCAAACGGAAGCTTGTGCGTCACTGGACATTCTTCAAGGAACATTTTCCCAAGCACACAAAGTTCATCAAGGTTTGGTTTCAAAAGAAGTCCTGGAATATTCTAGAGTGGCCATCACAGAACCCATAGAACATCTCTGGTGGGATTTGAAGATGGCCGTTGCAGCATGTAAACCCAGGAATGTCACAGAAATGGAGGTCTTTGCCCGTGAGGAATGGGCTATGATTCCTCGAGAATTCTGCCAGAAGCTGGTGTCTAGATGCAAATCACGTTTGCAGCAGGTCACCACAGCTAAAGGGTCTCCACACAGAACTTAAGATGCTGGTCCTGAAAAGCTGAGTCATTTTGAGGGTGCAGTCATGAGTAAAATTATAATTTTTTAAGATATATTCGCAAAACCACCACTATCACATTTATTTGAACTGCTCTTATGTGGTTTGATTATTGCAAACTGCCGCTAAATATTATACACTGATCAGCCGTAACATTATTGCTCTGTGATGCACTGTAAGTTCTGACCCCTTCCTATCAGAACCCTCCTCAACTTCTTAGCCAATTTCCAGCTACAATAGCTTTTCTGTGAGATCGGACAACACAGGCCAGCTTTCACCATCCATTTGCTTCAAAGGGGCCTCGGGCACCCATGACCCTATCACCAGTTCACCAGTTGTTATTTCTTAAACCACTTTGTTGGTATTAAGTGGAGGAGACCAGAAACACCAGACAAGACAAGCATTTCTGGAGATGCTCTGATTCAGTCATCTAGCCATCACAATTTGGCCGGAGTCACAGTCACCCAGATCCTTACGCATGCCCATTTTTCTTGCCTCCAACACTTCAAGGGCACTTGCTGCCAAATGTTTCACTGACAGGAGCTATTGTGACCACATGAACAATGTTATCCTGATTTCACCTCTCAGCGGTTATATGGTCATAGCTGATTAGTGTTTACCTACAATGTTGAATAGTTTTGCTTCTTCTTTTTGCCTCTATCTGTGCTTTTACACGTTGCATGTACATGCGACGGCCACAGCTGCATTCTCTGGCCGTGTTTGAAGCAGGCTAGGGAAATTAAATTACATTAGAACAAAGTGAGAAGGCAGAAACACCTGTCGAGGTTTTTCTTTTTGAGGAAGATCGTTCATCTCGTCAGCGGCGTGAGGAGACATCGACCTCAGTGTGCGTGATATGGCACTAAATCAGCACACAAACACTTTTTTTGTTTCCTGCAACTTGTCTCCTTTTTGTTGAAGTTTGTTTTATTATCAAATGTAAACAACATATTAATAACTAACGATTTATATTAGTGAATGATGTTCAACTCCTGGTTCATGTTTAAACCTTGTGTGCCCCCTGCTATGGGCAATAAACGGATAAAATAAATTCAAAATCTAAAAAAATGAAAGTATTTGTATGTTCTGAACCACTAACTATAAGTTTGGATGAGGACTAGTCCTAAAGGAAACGACTGTTGGTGGTACAGGAAGAGGAGAGAGAGCCTCTGAAGGAAGTACAAACTGAAGATTATTGTCCAACTGCAGTAAATAACTCTGTGTGTCTTGATGTCACAAGGCAGATGAAAATATGGGGTTCCGGGAAATTGTTCACTGTGATGTCAAAAATATTGGCACAGTCTCGTCAGGAGCTCATAAAAAGATCAATCTGGAGACCAAAAACGAAGACCAAATGATATCCTGAAAGAATAAAGGTGTTTTTTTACCTCAAATTCTTATAAATTTCATCAACTGGATCAAAAAAAATCTCACGAATCAATGTAGAAATCAAAAGGACAGACATCCTGTTTGATTTAGAACATGCACTTTTGTGGATTTTTATATGATGAGTTTGAGGTCAAACAGTGTCGTCTACTCTCAAGGGGTGCTAGGGAGTCATTTTGCCACATCCATGAGGAAATATCATCAAGCACATGCATGAAATTGTTCCATGACCGACAACTGAACAAAATTTGTTGTAACCTTCTTTTATATAAACGTATCACCAGTGAGTCAATTTCAATTACAATTCACATTTTTTGCCTTAATGTGACTGATAATGATTTTTTCATAATGAGTCACACCACATTTCTATATGTGGTACTTGACTAGATACACACCTGATTCCTGGCCATGTGACATGAATGACAACTAATGAGAATTCAGAATTCATTAGGCTCTTGCATAATGGCATACACACATGCACTTTGTGCTTTTGTTTGATGACATGCTGTGTGCAACCCACAACTGCTGTTATGGAATAGAAAATACTCCCTTTGCCCCACTTATTTCTGAATATGTATCTTTTCATTATGTTATGTCTGACAAATGTTTGAATTGTTCAGTCTGGAGGACAAGATAGCCTTACCTGGTACAACGACCCTGACATTGTAAGCGTATAATGGTCTTGCTGGATCTGAATGGCAAGATTCTGGGATGAGACTCGCACTTGAGGGTGCCGGGATCATCTCTGTTATGAACCCATATATCTATGAAAGACAACTGAGAATCCTCAAGTTAAGTCCTTTCCCTCAAAGTTTCAAAAGACAACATTTTTCTTCATCAACTGCAATTTTAAAAGAACAGCTCGCAGCAGTTGGAAGTTAACGCAAATAAGAAATAAATGTCTACAGATTGGGGCAACAGCACACGCTCCACGAGCTCCTTAGCCTCCAAGCAAGCATTTAACAAGGAGGCAAAATATAGAACGTCAGTGTTACAAGGCACTCCTATGTTGGTCAAGCGAGACAGGTTCACACAGTATTGTGAGTTTCTTCGTTCAGTGTATTAAAAGAGGGGTGGTCTTTGTTGAGGCACTGTAGTGCAACCCATGTTTTTGGTTAAATGGACAGATGTATCAATATACACCATCTGACACAACAGCAAAACCCGTCGCTGGTTCTAATGTTGAGGCTGATCGGTGGATGGGGTCAAGATACAGTAAATAAAATCAATAAATAAACAACAACACATCTTATAAATAAGTTAGTATAGGCTACTAAGTACTTGATTTACCCCGTTTACTATAAAATAGGAGTCATTTAAAATGAGTATTGTCTGTGTTTGGCGGCCTAATAGAAGAATCCAAGTCCTGATTTGATCTCCTCATGGGTAAAAACTAACTTTGGCCTGAGGACATCAGAGATAATTCATCCAACAGAATATGATATGTTTGGCTGTGAGGCTGTTTTTTCCTTCGCAGACCAGCAGGTGAAAGAGAAGGTTAAAATACTTTCGATAGAAGATTGATAAAGCTAGACGAGCGGAAATGTGCCTTAATGTGGTTTGACTCAAACAGAGAGAATTAAGACATTGAAAGACGCTGAAGCCCAGAGGAAGAGGAGGGGAAGTAGTGAGATAGACTCATTGTCATCTTGAATCTGTCCATCTCTCACCTGTGTTGTAGTGTTTGGTGCAGTAGCGCAGGTCCTTCTCCTCTTTCAGTATGAACTGAGGCAGCGTCAGGCCGTCAGCCACCTGCACCGCTCCCTTCTCATCCCATTCGAATATGAGGTCATTCATGGTGTAGCCAACTGTGGAGGAAAGCAGGGAGTTAGAATCTGCAGCCCTGGGGAAAACGACCTATCTGACGCCTCCATCCTTCTGCAGGGTTCTACGAGTTAAACCAACAACCCACTGCTTCTGTGAAGTCCGTCAATTCTGGTCATAGAGCTACCAATATCATGTTACTCACAGCTCTCTAGCTGCATGATGCAGGTCTGCACATCCATAGGGAAGTTCTTCAGATCCATGGGACAGGCCAGAATCAGTGTTATTCTGCAAAACACACACAGAGAATGACACACATGCAGGCTCAGTCTGCACTAAGAGGATTATCCACAGATTTATCAGTGATGCTCAACCAGCCAGAGGCAGAATGCTGCCACATGTCACAATGCCTGATGGGAATTAATGTATTTATTTATCCTAAAATCAATGTAGCTACTGATCTTGTCCAGACAATGCTTAATTAGCCTAAATAAAACAATTACTGGCATCAAGAGTAGACATTTACATTATGAAGACTCGATTTACGTATAATTTATGCACAAGCACGCATTCATTCATTACAGAGACCAGAAACTTGGTGTCCAAGGAGATGTTCACTCCCATTACTGGAAAAAACATGTATTGATGTGAACAGACCTTAACTTCTGTCACAGGAATCTGTAGCAACCTGACATGAAAAGTTTAAATGAGAAAACTGAGGACACAGTTTATGGCATGCACACATTTAGAGCCCCTAAAAAGCATCGGTGGAGAGGTTATTCCTGTTTTTTGTAACCCACCGGGCCCATTTGGCAGACGTGCAAAAAGGTAAGACAACTTATCTCTTTATTACAAGTTATTATATTTTAATAATGAGAGAAGATCTTGTAAGTAATGGGAAAAAAAACATCTTCTAAATTAGAGAATAGAGTTCATAATTATGAGAAAACATCTAATAAAAATGTGATAGTGTCAAACTTATGTGGGCATATGTCATAAATATAAGAAAAGATCAACTAAAACTTTATAACTTTAATAACTCCAAAAATATCTCATTTAAAAATAATTAATACATACAAGAAAAAGTTATTACAATTATAATTATATTATAATCATATATAATTATAATCATAATTATGAGAAAGATCTGATGAAAATGCGAGAATATCTGATAGATATGAGAAAATATCTAATTTAATCAAGATTAATCAGTGGCAGCGACATATCTGTGAAAGTTAGCTAAAAACAAAAAGATGTATTTAGTTTTTAATCAACCATTCAGATACAAAACATACAAAGACCAATTACTTGCACCAACATCAGCAACTTACATAATGAATATTTTAATATTTCATGCTCATTTAAAGAGTATAACAAAATATAAATGTTTTATTATAAAAATAATCAACATCTTTCTGCCGCCTCCCACTCACACCCCTGACAGTAACAGTCAGTCTAAAGTACGTCTTTATTTTATTCCTGCTGATTTCTAGCCGATGTGCCAGAGGTGTTTTTTTTTCATGAACACACTCACGTCCAGCCAGCCTGATGTACCAAATAAACTTTGCGGTGTCGGCACATAATCACACGTCCCTGACAGAATGCTGAATATGTATTAAACACACGATAGCCTCCACCGTTGTCCCACATCTCACAAAGCTCTGTGACTTTTTGTATCTTCTTCCTGCCTCAACACTGCATTGTTTTATAATCTTTTGTTCCGTTTCTTCCTATTACAAATGTAGGACAGATACTAAATTTAATGAGATTTACAATTAAATAAGTATATTAATTCATGTTACTTGCTCCAACCGAGGAATCTGCCGGCATTTAGGCATGTGTCAGTTGGCAAATCAAAGATTAAAGCACAGAGAGAGCTCTAGCTCTGCCAACAGCATTGTCAAGAAAACCTGTACAATCAGAAAGCTGTTTAATTCCAAGATGTGTTCGAACAAAATGCTGGAAATAAGTTGTTTATAGAGGTGAATCATCAACAATAAAAAAATGTAAAAGATGTAAATTGGTCTATTTACATTATAAATATGTAAACTGATCAGCCATAACTTTAAACCCACCTGCCTAGTATTGTAAGTCCCCCTATTTGCCCTTAGAATAGACTTGGGATGCACTTTGTGTTCCGACGCGACGTTTCTATCGAATCCGGCATTAACTTTTTTTCAACAACAACAAGACTTGCACGATGGAGATACTCTGACCCAGTTGTCAAGCCAATTGGTCCTGGTCATGTAATTATAACATCACCTGCCAGTGGTAATCATTTTTTGTGTGCAGCTTTCTATGAGACATCCATTCCAGCAGACTTTGATTTGATCTGGGTCATAATGTTCTTGATATTTCAGCCAATCAAATGCTACAAGTGGAAACAACATGTTAAAAAAATAGGTCCAACTAAAAATTAAATTATTCTATAAGAATCATGTGTTTCGGGATGCTCTGTGTTCAGACTTGACATTTTCAGATAATATTTTGTCAGCTTATTGACTTTCTTGTATTCACTCATATTCAGGACTAGCTGGACTACAGGGGACTATCCCACTTGTAATTAGACAACTCGCCCAGCCGCTATTTTTGTATTTACATGAGTACGACTTCCCTTTGCTTGAGACCAAATGGTCTAAAAGTTTATTAACATTTTCGTAACAGAATGCAGGTCTCGCCATATGTTGATTTTATTTTCATAAGCCACTTTTACCCAGGCTGATTTTGATCTGATACGTCTGCTGGTTTAGGCACCTCATAGGCCACAGATCTCCGTGGTTTTTTCTTATTCTAAACATTCTGCATGGGGTTTTTTTGGAAATAGTCTTAAACAGTAATCCATCCTTTGATAAACATTCAGAACCCAAACCACCACCATGAAATGGATGATCCACTTCTTGCAACAAAGGGAAGCGATGCGGACGGTGAGGCTGGTGGTGTTTTTTTTTTTTATCCCATGCTAGTTGTTAAGCTAACATGGTGCATGCATTCTATTGGTAGTCTAGGGTTTGTGATTGGTTTCTGTTAAGTTAGTGACGTCAGCACACACATCATATAAATAACCAGTAAGATATCACCGTAAATGATGCATATCACACCCCCCCAACTTCAGACATGCATGCAGGAGGTGTGATGTTTCATGGCAGTGAGGAGTTTGTTGTGGATGGTTTGCCACCATTAAACATTTGCTGAGATAGGTTTAAGCTCCTCCCGTTTATATCGTATATATGGAGGCTACCATTGGATTATTTTGTTACTGAAACAAGCGTCTCAATCCGGGATGAGGAGCAACTTTTGTGCTTATTGGGAAGGGATTTTTGAATGTTTACTTGATGGTCATTGTCCATATAGAATGACTGCTGACTAAGCATTTCACATTTGTCTGAGTCATGACTCAGAAAACAAAGACAGAATTTGATATGAGCAGGTGGTTTAAGATAAACTTCATCTCTAACAACAAAGTGCACTCGTGTGAAAGAACAAGCAGGATAAACTTCCTTCTCCTCTCCTTCTAATGGATTTCTGACAGGAAGGCATGTGTGCGCTGAGGCAGAACCCTTCCTTCCACAGTCTGTCATCCGCCGCTTTTATTTCATAACTTTAGGTGATGGTACCCTCCTGTTGTTTTAAGCCCCCAATCTCCTCGATCGCTTGCAGCTTGACGAACTGAGCTTCTTGTCCAAATATAAAATGATTCTACTTGTCAGAACGCCAGTTACCGTAAGAAAAGAAGCTGAGTTGTCGTAAAGTATTACGGAAAATGCCAGTTTCTTTTGCCTTCCAAGACAGCAAATGCCTTTGCTCATTACAAGCAAATAAAGGTCATTTATTTAAGATGGATTTACTTAAAATTACTATTTCTTAGAATTTCAAGAATTTATACCTTCATCTAAGATTAACAATTAGGAGGCAAGACGACATCAATTCGTTAAATAGAATTTCCTTATTGTTAAAATAAGGAATATTCTGGTTCCTCTGCTGGGATATTATGCGAAACCATAATTTCCCTTGCTACTGGTTAATACTAGCTCTTTATTAGCTGGAACATCTTACCATGGAAAAGCAAGATTCCTAATCAAAAATAATAACCCAATAAAAATAAATCTTTCTTCTTTTGAGAAAAAAGATCATCTTTCTTTTCTCAAAAGAGAAATAATCTTCTCAAGCTTGTTACACATTTGAAAAATCTTGAAATCTTTTTTAGAGTCATCATGGGACTCGAGTTGTCAGTTTGTCTGTGTTTGACCCTGGATTTCCCTGAGGCTCAGCGGTTCGCTCTATGTTCACTATGTCTTATACTTCTTAATGTTTTGGCTTTCGCCCTAATCTTTTTCTGAATTTGTAGCCTGCCATTTCTTAATTTTTGATGATTATAAAGTGCGCTTTTATTTTGTTCATTTCACTTTTGGGTTTTTGCATTTATGGTCCTGCTAAAACATGACCACTTATCTAGATTTTTCTTGAGCTGCTCTTTTTCTCAGCTCATTCTTTTGCAGAAAACATTTTGTTTTTCCAAAGTCCGTGATGTATTTGGTCTTGGAATCACTAACATAGATTTTCTCTCTTGATATAGCACTCACGAAGCACAAATGCGACCGTATATCAGCTCAGAGCCAGAGAATACAGGATATTGGATTACATGTGAATTCTATCATCCAATCTCAAAAAGTTTCATCTTGGAGGAGACATCAGTCATGACTGCTCCTCCTGGTACTCCACCGTTGAATAGTAAACATGAAAAAAAATGGGGTAAACAGTTTTTACAAGACTTCTTCCCCTCGGTCGGTTCAATATCTCAAGCCGATGAGATCAGGCCAATCAACGGAGGGTTCATTCTGAGGGTGTCAAGTTAAAAAATGAAAGTGGGGGCCAATCTCACTCCTTCACCTCCGATTGGACATGAAGGTGAAAACTGAGGTTGATAACAGATCACACTCGCTCGCTGCTGGAATACTAACAGGCTCTTTCTCATTCATCCCCACTGCAGAGGCAATAAAAGTGAGGAAGAGGAGGAGAAGGAGGATACACCGGCATGCTTAACGACTCAGGCAGAAGGCTACAGTAACTCTGACATCCTCCAGTGTGATTTCTGGGAGATATAAAAATGGGTGAAAAGAAGGATACTGTTTGATACAGTAAGAGCTCTCTAAAGCAGAGGAGGAAGGCCATGAGGAAATTAAATATTTTAAAATATGATCATACATCGAATAAACAGTGATACCTATGGGATTCAAAATTCTGTGGGTGCGTAACTAGCCGGGGTGCCCTTGAGCGAGACCCTGAAACCTCACTTCCACGGGCGCTTCACAGGGGCCGCCCACTGCTCCCTCAGGGATGGTTCAAATACAGAGATACATTTCACGACGTTGTACTGATTGTATGTACCGTGTAACGTGTGATAAATGAAGGAAGATTATTATTATTATCACCATCATGCTTTTAGGGGCAAAGAAATATTAGGGAAACTGGTTCTCACTCTTTGAAGGATGCCCAGTTCTGACTGGAAGATTTATTGAGATTTCGTTCAGAATATTTCGAGCAATCCTGCTGTCAATCAAACCTTTGGTGAGACCACAAACCTCCATGGGGCGACAAGAATAGGCTCAGAACCAGCTTCTCCTCCCACTTTGCTGCTGCATCGTTTTGGGCTCTGAACTTAAGTGTTTTCTTGACTCACCATAAAATTACAGATTATGATTGGTCAAATAAAAGAGCAAAACTCAAAAGAATTCAGAAAGCAAACACAGACATGTTAGCGTGAAAGCCAAGAATGATGTAGAAAGAACAGAAATTTCTCTTTTAAAATGTCCATAAATCCATAATTTGACATTATTTCCAACTCTGATATTACTTTCATTAACAGGAAAAAGAGTCCATGTTCATTAAAAATGACTGATTTTGTGTGATTATTGTTTTTATAATGATTTCATATGCGGCACTTGACAAACCGAATGAGATGACGGCTCTCCATCCATGCTGCAGAAGTTCCTCCACTCACCGTATGCTGTAAAGCACGTTGCCATTTTTCGAGATGCGGAGCAGCTTGTTGTCAGTGGTGACCTCGTGGAAGTTGGCCCCCTTCTCGTTGGCGAAGAACAAGTCAGGTTTCCAGATGGAGTCCAACATGGAGGGGTCGAGGTCCAGCGAGTCATCGGGGTACTCGCTGTAAGCCAGCCGAGGGTCGTTCCATTGCTGTCTCAAGAAGATGTTGACTCTGTAGTCCTGAGAGGGGACGGAAAAACAGACGGCACAAAGAGTTAGAGAGAAAAGCATCTGGCGTGGAGATACAATCATAATTACTGAGAATAAAACTGCATCAATGCCCTGCTCAAAGGTTATACACAGAAAACTGTGTGAGGAACCATGTGTATTAGAAATAAAAAGTACAATCTGAAGAGAAAAACCCCCAACAAAACACAACACATTCACACTCACACACACACACACACACACCAAAACAGACGGCAGGATTCTTTGTAACAGGATTCATGTTATCCAACACATAACTGCAGATGGCAGAATTTGAGAAACTGAGAAGGTTTTTTCAGTTCAATATCTCGAGTTTGATATCTGAAACTTTGTGGACATCCACCTTCCGACTTCACGTAGTAGTCTGTAAGTGATCTCAGCATACCAGACCCCATGCAACTAAAGATTATATTCTTCTGGCTATAGAACCAGAAGAATACTCTGGATCAAAATATGTACCGGGCACCATACCTAATAAAATGCTCTTGGATCTTTTTGAAGAAGATATCTTGTAGACACACAGACAGACATGGGTGATCATTAAAAACATCTGTAAAGTTATTACAGCATTCAGTTTGAATTAAATGTTTTAATATTCAGCTCATTCCAGGCTCAGTCAGGTGTTCTTATGTTTGTATCTCCAATAACCTTTTCAAACATCAACAACTCACAGTCAGAATTTTAGCCAGAGCTCATTGTCTTCTTTAAATGTTCATAGTGCAAAAAATCAAGATAATCATCAGAGAACCTATAGGAACAGTTTGTGGAGGGGACCAGAATGGCCTGCAGCCACACAAATTTTGCTCTTCTTGTAAAATATCTCCAAACTCGGGAGTCAAAGTAAGTCGCAGATGGGGCCAAAATTAAAGATGGAGACAACATCGAGGGCCAAACAGGACTCAAACTGGCCATTTTTAATCTTAGGTATCAAGACATTTTTATTCGTATTTCATTCACTCGTTTTATAGAATTCTGAACAAACCAGCGCAATAGAAAAATACTCAAATTACAGATTAAATTCAGAATTGATCAGCATAACTCATTTCTATTTCTCCCTCTCTATCAGCATAGTTTCACAGAAAAATTTCAAATGAAAAGTTTTCATTCACAGGCATCAATAACAGCCAGAAAAATATATTCCATTTAAAAATTACATCTGAGATCGATCGGTTTTTAAACATCAACAAAAATTTATTTTAAATGGCCCTTGGTAAATGGCTGGACTAATTCAGCTATTTTAGTCTTCTGTCACAATAAAACAGTAAAAGTAGAAGACAGTCATGAACAGCCTAACGGTGTATTTCAGATTTAATGTGAACAACTTCATGTATCTTCTAGTTTTTAATGCAACAGCACTGACACGTTGAACGGCTGGAGGATGCGAACGCACCTCCCCAGATAATTAAAACGTGCATTATATTTACTAATACGCGCGAGCGAGTTACTTATAAATTCCTTATCTATCGTTTTTAAAAAGGATCTATCAACCTTATCTCCCTTTCTGAGAAGCATCTCCTCTAAGGATTAGCAAATATTTATCAGAGTGACTGGATGAATGCTGATATCTGACTACAGAGGAGCAGTGAGAAGCCTTGCGCTATTGATTGACAGCGATCGTAGTGCATTCTGGGATTTATAGAATCTGTGGTGTTTGTTTGTGCTGTGTACCAGCGGGCCAGTTATTATAAAAATTAAAGATTGCCTCGCAGGCTGGACATAATTGTTTTTGCGGGCCGGATGTGGCCCGCGGGCCTTGAGTTTGAGACGTCGGCTCTAAACTGTGAACTCTGCTGCATGTACGTGCGACGGCCACAGCTGCATTCTCCGGCCGTGTTTGAAGCAGGATGGGCAAATTAAAGGCCATCAGAACAAAGTGAGAAGGCAGAAACACCTCAAACAGACGGATGTCAAACACTTCCACGGGGACATGTTCCCCTTTAAAATAAAGAAGGGGGAAAAGGTTCGTCAGGGGTGAACGCACTGCTGTCACAAGACGCTGTGTGTACATACGGAGGAATGGATCGACAGATCCTGGCAGATGTAACGACAGAGTGATGGACAGGCTTTCACGGATGGGTAAGCAGGTGGTTATGGGTCTTTATCCACATGTCATTTTCTCCTTCATGTGGACGTTTTCCTGATGAGTGCGAGGGGCAGGCTCGAGATCTTGACATCCACCACAGCCACAGACTACGGGCCTTTTTTCTTCTCTCAACTCGCGTTTCTTTTACAGAATATAGCTTACGGTTATTTTTGCAGAACAAAACAAACAAACAAAAAAGATGGTAGAACCACACACATCAGGGATGAAGAGATATACACACGGATGAGGAGGGACGGTAAAAAGCTGCAGGTTATGGCGCTGCTGCTCCTCCTCCGTCTTACGCAGCTACTCTGTTGGCGCTTGGGATTTCTGCTGCATAAGGGTTTTCAACCTGAACCCATGATTTCAATAAAATAACTCACACATAACCCCGACTACCAGTGTGTGCCGCAGTTTTAATCCTTCCTCACTTTTAAAGATGTATTTTCTCCAAGCAGGGAAGCTAAATAAGAGAACCAACACACTTATGAAGAATGTGCCCCCGAAGAGTTCAGCCACAGAGAAACCCCAACAAGTATGCAGGGTTGTGGTGGATCTCGTCTAGAAGCCTGTGTGCATATATTTGAAATCATTCACCATCCTTTGAATGGGCTGAGTTAATGTGAAGATTTCATCTCCAGAAAGGTGTACATAAGGTCTTTTCATATCAACCTGGAGTCTCTGGAGACTTAGATTACACGGTACCAGCCACATGGAGTCAATTTATGGCCCCCGTCTTCTTCAGTTGTTTAGGAGAATGCTGCACTGCTGCTTTACTGTGAAGGTTGAGTTCTCGTCTCGTTATCCCATAGATCACTGGGAGTACTAAAAAATCTCATGAGAGAAAGGCGCGAAAAGGAGGGACAACACATTTCAGAAACATCTTAACTACATTCCCACAATGTTCATCACAGAAGTGTGCAGATATATCAGAAAAAACACACCCAAGCTTTCATTGACCTCAGAGGGACAGAACTATTGTCTCTCCTCAAGAGAATACCCCAAAACTGTTTCACTCTGAAGCTGCAGAAGTATTTTTATAGATGAAATGAGTGAGTGGAATGAGGAGATTATGACTGAATTTCATTTTTGCCCGGACTGTTTGCGTGGATCTTTACTCCTCCACTTAGAGAAGCTAGACTTTTTTATGATATCGACCCAATGGTTAATGTTTGGCCGGGTCACAACTGATTCTTCATCAGCATCGCCGCTGCCATGTGAGGAGGAACTGGAGTGTTTTCAAGAAAGTTCAGTCGTATATTTCCAACACTAGGGGGAGCTTTATCTCCAAAGATTGTCAGCCCACAATTTGTCAACAGGTGGTCCGTTTGAGTCCAGATTTGGTGCATTTGAATCAACCCATGGAAATCTATCTTCTTTATACTGCGATTTACTCTAATAGTTCACATTTTACTCGCTAAAGGGATCTTTTTAATAAAAACTATTTTTTTTTGGTTATTTTTGGTCCAAACTTGGTGCATATGAATCGACTCAAGCACATATATCTCGTAAATATCATATTTTACTCACTAGAGGGAGCCTTCATATGAAAAACACTGATTTCAAGAAATAACTCAAAAACAATGTCGTGGCATATTGTCCAATGTTGTACCCACATAGGTCTGAGTCGGAGGAAGAGCTTGATTGATTTTGGAAAATGTCCATTTTATAGACCTTTGGTGGAGCTTAAGGTTCAAAAGTTTTCTACCCATATTCTCAACCATTAGTCCCAATTAGTCCAAATTTGGAACACGTGAATGAACTCCAGAACATCTATCTTGTATGTATAATATATTTTACTCTAATAGTTTATATTCTACCCACTATTGAGAGCTTAATGCTGTTTTTCAGGCACAACCTCCAAATCGGTTGTCTGTTTTTGCCAAACATTTAATTTGAGGGGTTCAATCAGAGGCATTGCTTAAACAATGCAGGGGATTGGGGACTTTTTGGGTATATACCCTTTCTTCAGGGACGACAGCATAGGCTTAGTTTTTCCTTGTGGAGGTATGAAGAAACTGCAACCCAAAGCACAAACAATGCTCAAATATGAATGATTTACGTCGATCGGCATAGAAGATATTCACAGCTGCTATAGTGTAGCCTCTATTCTGTTTCACCCATCACAGATGTTTATTCAGCGTGGGGGGCGGCATTTAGTTCCTCCTTCCCCATAATTGTCAATTATTCTCAGAATATGGAGTTGGGCCACTGCAGCCGGGATGTGGCCATCATTGAAATGAGTGGCTTAGCAGAAATACATTGACGTTCAGCCATGCCAGCAGGCGCGGCGGGTGGCATTTAGAGGAGCAATCAACCACAGTCACATGGCAATCTGCCTCAGCGAGAGCACTTCACATCTATTAGAATATCTCACATAGAACAAATGGGCTCGACCTTTCATGAGGGGTTCAGAATATGATGAAATGGTGCAGAGAAGACGAGTGCCTATCCATAGTGACATCATCCGTTATAAACATGACTTTGGATTCACTCCAGCTGCAGCAAATTTAGACTGGCTATGGGTTTGATTTAGAAACACAAAGTTTGCGAAGTTCTTGTGGTGTTGATACAGTGAATTAGGATATTTTTGAAAATATATAAAAGGTTTTAGCTCCTACATCGGATAAGGTACGACCTCGCAACAAGAAGAACAACTACTGATGCAAGTGTTCTTTGACTGTTCAGTCAAGAAGGGCTTTAAAATGTCTTTTTCTGGTCTTAATATGTCTTCTGGTCCATGAAACCTTGCCTCATATGTCAGAACCTCCTCATGGCTGCAGATGGATGCATATTTAGAGAATTAGTCACACACTGGCTCATGACCGTTGCTGCATTCAAAGACTCAAATGATGGGAAAGCAATTTGTTAATTTCAGTTAATAATTTCAGTGACTGATTTAGATTCCCAATTCCCAATTTGAGGTTCATTAAAGAATGTTTTTAACTATGAGGAGGCCCTCGCATACAAACACTTTTTCAATGATGTCATATGTGCGGCAAACAATGGGATTCCTCCTAGATTCATGCTCATGGTTTGATATCCTGATAGACCGTCAGGCTCTGAAAAGCTTTCCTGAAATTACCTTCCACCATTTTCCACGCTGCATTGAAACCATTAGCAGAAGAAACCCTGTATTTACATAATACCAAAGTCATTTCAGCACAATTTAAATTCAGGCAGTAAACCCAGCATTAAAGACTGCAATTGTCTTCCTCCTCCTCTTCTTCACCAACAACGCATGAAAAAAAACACAGACAGAGCAGCAGCCATATTCTAATTCCATGCCTGTCATAACATCCTGCTGGCTCTGCTCAGGTAGGAATTGGATGTAGGAGGTTACGGAGATTCACACATTATGGCAGCACATCTGCTCTGCTCAGACAGCTGAGAAAGAATAAACCACCACCAAATGTCAAACTGCTCACTTCTCCCTGGATCTTCATTGCTATTTTCGGCAATGGCGCAGATTAAACATGGTTCACTTTATGTTAAAACTCAAATGGCATTGCAAGGCAGAGCAACCACCAAATCCCTCGAAAAATCATTAAATGAAGCATCTGGATATATTTAACTGTAGCAGACTCCAAACCCCAGTGCTGATTTATTCTTTTAGCCCACTGAAAATACATATTTATATCAAGGAGATCTGGACTGTATTACACTATACTTACACACATATATCAACTTCAGGAATTACATATGAGTTTTATATCTTGGAGTAGAGATTACTCCCTTATAATTATTATTAGTATAATTATTAGCGATGATAAGAAAAAAATTGCTGTTCCATCTTATTATACAACTTACCTTACCCCAGCCCAACCCTTCTACAAAATGTCATAAGATGTAGTTTGTAAATCTTTGAGTAAATTGTATTTCAGAACACTTTTCTCTTGACAAACCAACCAACCAACCAACCAATGATGAAAATAATCACACTTCTGCTTTGCATTTTTTATTATTAAGGTAATGGGAGACCTCTTTGGCCCATTTACATAAATTGTGATATTATGCAGTGACAAAGGCTGTTGTGTCTCAATCCAGGGTCTGAATCCTTCAAAGACTGTATTTGAAGGCTGAACGTGTCACAGCACCGCAAAAAGTCCATCCTATTTAGAGACCTTTTATTCCAGCCCACCCTTTCAAAAGATTCAATGCGTTGATATTTTAGTTTTTTCTTCCCAGAACAGTATCCAACTGCGTGATGGACACTGCAGCTGAGCTCTGGGGAGTGTCTGAGGAGACTGGATGAAGCCTTTCAAATTCCTGTAATAATATCATGCACACATAAAATTTAATCAAAATATCTGGCTCATTTTACGTTGCTATTACTGCTGTTTGCATCACTGCATCCATTTAAATTACATCTGTGTAATGCCCCTCCCTGTCCTGTTTCCTCAGGCAGGCAGAAAGGGTCGTTAGTCTCAAATGCAGGCACCTGTGTGGATGTCCACAGTGCTTATACAAGTCCGCCCAACCGTCCTCTTCCTCTCTCTCCCAGGTTCGGCTCTTCTGGTTTGCTTTGTGGTTGCCTTTGTTTCACATGGACAGCATCCAAGCACAGCTGATATGCTGATACCACACTTTATTTAACCTCAATTTTATTAATCAAATAATTTAGTAGAGCATTCAAACCAGTGTTGGTTCCCCTTTTTGTGACAACTGTTATGAATGTACTACTATAGCTACTACTGCTATACTGCTATACTGCTATGCAAACTCATCAAATCCAGCGGTCAGTGTGGCGACAGATGCAGCCAATACATGGAACAAAATGACGGCGGCCAGAGTGTGTTATTAAATAGTGAGCCAGAAGTTCACTGAAGTAGAACAACTATCATTCCCGGTTACGTCCCTCTGAGCAGGTGACATCTCTTCACATACAAACCAGGTTGAAATCATTTCTGTTGGGCCAGACTATAATCTGGACCAGAATGATGAACAGAATGAACAGTTTTCCATTCTGGCTCAACTGCAGATATCATGTGTATATTTGGGGTGATCTGTTTGACCCTTTACTCCCTGGGATAGCAGTTTCTGCCATGCACTACTTGAAGGGTAAGGACCTTTTAATGTTGTCCCCCCAGTTAGATGACATCTTCGACTGATTGTCTTCGTCGTTGAGCTGCTAAGTGCTATGACCTGAATTATTTTTTATATCATCTAGTTATCTCTACAAGTTCAAATGTCACAGTATGTGTTCTTTAGATTAGATAACCTTTATTAGTCCCACAATGGGGAAATTGCAGGGTTACAGCAGCAGAGCATGTTACAGAATAAAAATACAGAATAACGGAATAACAGTAAAGTATGTGCAAATAAATTAAGGTAAATGTACAGTTGACATGTTGGGAAGTGTATATATAGTATTGTACTTGTGTGGGTGATCAAGTGTTCGAGTTTTGATGGTGCATGTTTTTCATGGATATGAATTGGGCAAGGCTCATCTGAGTACAAGTGGTTTCCCAGAAAAAGAAATGATGGCGGGAGAAGACTAGTGGGAGGAAGAGTGGGGTGAGATCAGATGAGATTGGATGTTTGTTTTAGAGTGTATGTGAGAGAGTCGGGAGAGCGCTGAAACAGGAATAAAGCGTACCCAGCGGGATTTCAACACACACTGCACCACGCCACCAACTCCATCTAGCACTGTGCCCAGGCCTAATCAGCAGTGTGTGTGCTGAGGATGGAGGAACACTGTAATCCAATCTCAAAGCATAAACCAGAATACAATGAGTTTGGTTAAAACATTTCTATAAGGAAAGAGTATAGTTGAGGTTGGTTTAGGTTAAACTTAAGCTATGCTGCTAAAAGGATGGACTGCTATAGGACCTACCATACTGCAATGAGCTTCTCCCTCGTCTCCCCCACCCCCCTACACATTCATGCTTACTCAAAGCAGGTTAGTGACATGGTATTGTCTGTGGAGTCCTTCAGAAGGATCATGATTGGACCTACTACTCTGGTCATGCTAGATGCAAACCAGTACAGTAATACTATAGCAGTATGTTTGAAACGGTGTTTGATCTGTAGAAACAGTGTGTTTAATCTGTAGAAGCCGTGTGTGTTTGAACTGTAGAAACTCTGTGTGTTTGAGCTTTAGAAAACGTTTGTTTAATCAGTAGAAACCGCGTGTGTTTGAGCTGTAGAAACAGTGTGTTTCAGCTGTAGAAGCCGTGTGTTTAATCTGTAGAAGCCGTGTGTTTGAGCTGTAGAAACTGTGTGTTTAATCTGTAGAAGCTGTTTCTTTAATCTGTAGAAGTTGTGTGTGTTTGAGCTGTAGAAACCGTTTGTTTAATCTGTAGAAGACGTGTGTGTTTGAGTTGTAGAAGCTGTGTGTTTAATCTGTAGAAACGGTTTGTGTTTGAGCTGTAGAAACTGTTTGTCTAATCTGTAGAAGCCGTGTGTGTTTGAGCTGTAAAAACCGTGTGTTTGAGCTGTAGAAACTGTTTGAGCTGTAGAAACTGTTTGAGCTGTAGAAGTTATGTGTTTGAGCTGTAGAAGCTGTGTGTCTAATCTGTGGAAGCCGTGTGTGTATGAGCTGTAGAAACTGTGTGTGTTTGAGCTGTAGAAGACGTGTGTTTAATCTGTAACAGCTGAGTGTGTTTGAGCTGTAGAAACCGTTTGTTTACTCTGTAGAAACCGTTTGTGTTTGAGCTGTAGAAGCCATGTGTTTAATCTGTAGAAGCTGCATGTGTTTGAGCTGTAGAAGCCGTGTTTTTAATCTGTAGAAGCAGTGTGTGTTTGATCTGTTGAAACAGTGTGTGTTTAATCTGTAGAAGCTGTGTGTGCTTGAGCTGTAGAAACCGTTTGTTTAATCTGTAGAAACCGTGTGTTTGAGCTGTGGAAACCATGTGTGTTTTAGCCGTAGAAGCCGTGTGTTTGAACTGTAGAAGCCGTGTTTTTGAGCTGTAAAAGCCGTGTGTTTAATCTGTAGAGGTTGTGTGTGTTTAAGTTGTAGAAACTGTGTGTGTTTGATCTGTAGAAGCCATGTGTTTGAGCTGGACAAAACGTGTGTTTAATCTGTAGAAGCTGTGTGTATTGAGCTGTAGAAGCCGTGCGTTTAATCTATAGAAGCCGTCTGTGTTTAATCTGTAAAAAATGTGTGTGTTTGAGCTTTAGAAGCTGTGTTTTTAATCTGTAGAAGCCGTGTGTGTTTGAGCTATAGAAACTGTGTGTTTGATCTGTAGAAGCCGTGTGTTTGACCTGTAGAAGCCGTTTGTTTAATCTGTAGAAACCGTGTGTGTTTGAGCTGTTGAAACCGTGTGTGTTTGAGCTGTAGAAGCTGTGTTTTTAATCTGTAGAAGCCGTGTGTGTTTGATCTCTAGAAGCTGTGTGTGTGTGAGCTGTAGAAACCGTTTGTTTAATCTGTAGAAGCCGTGTGTATTTGAACTGTAGAAGCAGTGTGTTAAATCTGTACAAACGGTTTGTGTTTGAGCTGTAAAAACCATTTGGCCAATCTCTAGAAGCCGTGTGTGTTTGAGCTGTAGAACCTGTGTGTGTTTGAGCTGTAGAAGCCGTGTGTTTAATCTGTAGAAACTGTTTGTGTTTGAGCTGCAGAAACGTTTGTTTAATCTTTAGAAGTCGTGTGTGTTTGAGCTGTAGAAACTGTGTGTTTGAGCTGTAGAAACTGTGTGTTTGAGCTGTAGAAACTGTGTGTGTTTGAGCTGTAGAAGCCATGTGTTTAATCTGTAGAAGCTGTGTGTGTTTGAGCTGTAAAAAGCAGTGTGTGTTTGTGCTGTAGAAACTGTGTGTGTTTGAGCTGTAGAAGCCGTGTGTTTAATCTGTAGAAACGGTTTGTGTTTGAGCTGCAGAAACCATTTGTTTATTCTGTAGAAGCCATGTGTGTATGAGCTGCAGAAGCTGAGTGTGTTTGAGCTGTAAAAACTGTTTGTTTAATCTGTAAAAGCCGTGTGTGTTTCAGCTGTAGAAACTGTGTTTGTTTGAGCTGTAGAAGGCGTGTGTGCAATCTGTAGAAGCTATGTGTGTTTTGAGCTGTAGAAACCATTTGTTTAATCTGTAGAAGAGTGTGTTTGAGCTGTAGAAACCGTTTGTCTATTCTGTAGAAGCCGTGTGTGTTTGAGCTGTAGAAACCGTTTGTCTATTCTGTAGAAGCCGTGTGTGTATGAGCTGTAGAAACTCTGTGTGTTTGAACTGTGTTTTTTAATATGTAGAAGCTGTGTGTCTGATTTGTAGTAATGCATCCCAAGGTGCAAAAAGAAGATAAAAATGGTTAAAAGTCTGTCATCTTAAAACCACATAGTCACACTGTCAAAATAATGTAACAGCTTTGGAAATAATGAAATATGGTATCGATTTATTCAATTTCAAATTCTGTCTGGACTTCTGTCTGTTCCTTCTCCTTCCTGTGGTGGGACTCCTGTCTTTCTCACTCCTTGGCTTTTACGAAGACCGATTCGGATTCTGCAGGAGGGTAATTTGTTGTGCAACTAAGGCATGAGCAGTTTTGATATCTTTGACCTAAACAGATTACAGAAAGCGCAAAACCTGCACACAAAGACCCCGGATCAGGACTCAGAACACTGAACCTCCCTGCTGTGAGGCTATGCTGCCAAAGACCACTGCATTACCTGTAAAATAATTTACCAAAAAGAGTAAAAACTTTTCCTCCACCTCAAAAACAAGTGCTGACTTGCGTGAGTACATGACCAAACAGAACAGTCTGTGGAAATGAAATTACACATAAATTCTTCCAAATTACTTTTACTAGACAGAAATTAACTTCCGTAATCCACTTTAATTCTAAATTGAATCACATCACATAAAAAAAAAATATATAGCTTAATGAAACCACCACTGGATATAAGAAACTATCATTTCAATTTCCTTTTTTTTTTGCAGTGCACACATTACCTACTTCACCACAGCAAAGGTTTCCACAGCCGACAGTCTGGGTGAGGCTGGTGGAGGAAAGCCTGATTCGTGGCGTTGGCTGATGACGTGGGTGTTGAGATCAACACACTTTACAGTGTTGCTCTATCTTCCTGCGAAGACTCCAGTTCTACAAACACTAATGGGTTTTCTGTGTTCTGAATGAGCATACATTTCTCACCATCGCTGGCACGGGCACTACAGCAAGGGCGGCGTTGTGTTGTTATGCAAATGAGCACGGCAGTAATATGGTTTTACAAATGAAGCGTTTAAAATGGGCTCAATGAAGCGCGGAAATTACTAAAGATGGAGCCAGGCTTTTAATTTTTAAATGAAAACATTGGATGTGCTGTAAATTAGATCGACCATCATTTCAATTCATCCCTTTTTCAGGGAAAAATTACAATATGGAACTGCCACGAGATATTTTCAACCGCCCATTCATCCGCAAACACTCAAAACACAAATAAATATAATAAATGTCCTTTTCTCTCATTGAGCTTTATTTAAGTGATATTTAACGTAATTTAGCTTACCATTGTTGTTTCGGCGATGGATCCAAAACTGTTGATAAAAATGTTGCAGGTAACGTTCACTGGCGGACCTGCAGAGAAGAGATGGAGATGGAGACATTTCATAAAGACCGGCGCAACAGTACACTTAATTATGCAAATAAAAAACGTGAGGAGATTAAACCATTTCAGAGAAAAAACTCCAGTGAGCAACTGGGATGGACCATTATTGTCTCAATGTTTTTAGTCAATCACACAAATATCAAAATAAATCTTCTTTACCAAACATCAAGCCTGCTAATGAGGCTGAACTGACAATTTGTTTTCATGTCCCGAATCGCTTCTGATGATCGGATCTTCTGACGTCGGCATGTTTGTTGTTTGCTGTTGGGAAGGAGGGTTAGTTTGTTCCAGTGCTTGCTGGAGTCATTTAAACCTTGTCAGTCGTATAGGTCAAAGAAATAATACAGTTTCTACGTGCATTGAGCAGAACCAGCTGTAATGTTTGCTTTGAAATATTATTATCCCATCAACCAAAAACAAATCCCCCTCCAGCGATTCGAAAAGGGTTTGGTCTGTTCAGTTGCATACTTACATCAGGCGTAAATTTGTGTACCATTTACGAACTGATACCAAAATACCGATACAAGGGAAGATGAAACAATCCTTACAACATATAACCACTATGATAGACTATGATAGTCTGTAAAGGTTATACCAACATTTTTTGACATTCATGATGTTTAACAGCACAAAAAAAATACTTGCAAAACACAATAGTATTTGACCTGGTGTTTCAAGATAATCTACAGACACTGTTGTGAGAAGTTTCTTCTGGAAACCATTATCTTTTTCTACTGAGGTACAGGGAACCCTCTTGTCCATGAGAGAAAGAAGATGAAGTTTGATTTTGGAGACACAAAGAAACAGGGACGTTTTGTAACAACACTGACTTTAGGAAATACTTTCTAAAGTTTTTGTTTCGTGGCATACAAAAATACAGTGAGCTAGAGAGCCCAAGGTCTGTTCTCAAGGTGCAGGTCTGAATAACACTTAGAGGGAGACACATTTATTTTAAAGAAAGTATGAAAACATTTTGATTGAATGAATTCATTTTGATTGGGGGACATAGCTATGGTCCCGTGTACCAGGGTCCTCTAACGGAGCCTAACTTCAGGGTTCAGTCACATTTAGCCATACTATCTACGTTACACATTCATACTAGTATCAGTATCCATATCAGTCAGTGTAAAGTGCAATCATGATATACTCGTATCCCTTCCTAAGGTATGTGGATAAATAACATGCTTAAAAATTCCAAAATAGTTAAACTTGCAACCAAGGAAACAGAAAACTATGAAAAATAGTTCCTTAGTTACTGAAGCTTCTGCAGGGGACTTGGACTTCAGGCTAAAAAACATGGTACGCTCTTCCTCTTTTGATATGGCATATATCTTATGCTGCACTTTTCTTTTTTCACAATTATCCCTCTGCAACAAGACAAACTACCATCTAATAGGCACAACCCTCCGAGCAGTCCACAACTTGTAAAAACCAGACATGTCTGAAAATGTGACCCAAATGCATCAGTATATCACTTCCTCCATGGTTTTGGTGAGCCTAAAGTAGTGCATATTATTTTGGATGCATGCTATGGAGAAAAGGACCAACCTCAGATTCACCATTGAAACCACACAAAATTAGTGTAAAATTCAAAACATCAAATGGTGCGACACCTTATCATGGTTGTCGCATTTACTGTTTGTATAAAGGTGAGAGAAGCCAGTATTTTTTTTTAATTGCGGCAAGTGAATATTTTGTCCTCAAAGTTCACGTGTTGGAAGCAGGACAAAAGAATAAGGATCTGAATGACTCTAGAAAAGGCCAAATTGTGATTACTTCAAGCCTGGATTAGAACATTGCCAGATGTGCAGGTCTTGTTTCGTGTCACCAGTGGGCAGTGGTAGCGGTAGGGAGCAAAAAGGCAATTTTTAAAGTATTAAGTAGGCGTTTGTAATGTAAAAACCTGGCAGTGACTATATCGGCCTGTCACTGAAAGAACTTTGATCAAGTAAATGAAATCCCCTGGTTGAACCCAAAATCCTGTGCGGCGAACTCAAACAAATTTTTTTCGCCATCATTGCGGAAATACCTTTTTATCAAATATCTCATTTCCAAGCCCTAGTTCATGTGAGGATTTCCTCTAGTTGGAAAAAACAATCTGAATGGAAATGGATTGTGGGTTTCAGTGAGTAGGCGGATATTAGAACAACTGAGGAGGTCCAGCTGGGCTGTGAATGAATCAGCTTCAACTATGTTTGTTGTCTTTCAAACACACACGCAGCATACAGATGAACAACATGTTTGATTCTTTCACTGACCAACAAACAGTTCATTGACATAATAACAATGACAATAATAATACACAATAGAAACATCAACACATACTTATGACCACAACAACAGTATTGAATGGTATGCCTGAAGCATAAGGACGGTGACATTGGCAGTGACTGTATTTACGTGAAGTAAGCGCATCTGCAGTCAGCAGTAACACCGTAAAGAGAAAACTGTTGGATGTACTCAAAAAATGACTACAACTGGTGACACTCAATTAAATATTTACAACTTAAAAGAATAAACAACAATTTGATTTTTATGGTCCATGATAAGACTCCAAAGCTAAATAAAAAGTTGAATTCCAATTTTGGATATTGTTAAAATCTTTCAAAAAAAACATTTTAAACAGTTTTACTTTCAGAAAACCTAAATTATATAACAGTAAATAAGTTGTGAAGTGTTTAAAAGTGTTTTAAGAACAATTTTACATGCTGAAAAAGAGATTTGTTGGTGATTATAAAAGAATGACTTCCATTGATGTCAACTAAACTAAACTAAAAATAAACAAAAATTGTTTGACTGAATTGTGTGTTACCTGTCAACAAATACTTTTTGAGTCTACTTATACACTATAAATCTGAGGTAGAGTGGTGATGATGGAAAATGGCAGTGCTGTGATAGTAACTCTCAGGAGTTGTGTAGCTGTCTGAGCGTCCGTTGGTCCATTAATGAGTTTACCCATCAGAACTATTGATACTGCTGTACATAGAATAAAGGTCAAGTTGGTTGTCAAATGAGTTACACCATTTGCATAAATTAGCACCATTACTATGAGGGGCCACTGCGTCCTTGTGCGCCGCCATCTTGGTATCGTCCTGGCATGAATTTCTGCCTGGATTTAAATCCTCGGACGGCATCTGACTGCCTGATAACAGCAAATGCTTTTGTTCTGGAGTCACAAGGTGTAACTGTCGCATTATGACTTAAGAAGAACAGAAATAACTAAATCAATGACACATCCCATTCAAGGCTTTTAAAGAGATGCCGTCCAACTCGGCTTATATCAATAAACGCGAGTGCCATTTCAAAGAGATTCATCATGACAAGAAGAGTCGCTTCACCCTGTTGTCTCTACTGAGATGCCGCGCTCAAGGTTATTTGCAGACACAACTCAAAGTGAAAGTAAATAGCTTTGGCGGCTGATCCATCAATTTGCTGTATTACCAGGTACCAAACATAAATGTGATTACTTTGCTGCAGGAGTGGAGTTGTAGAGAGGACGGTCAAACAGTCCGGCTTTCATCTCTTTCAGGACTTTAGCATGGACATTGGCTTGAGAAGCTAAATGTTTGACTCTTCTGATCAATGGAGGTGGGTGACAGCCGGTCAGATGAGAACCCAGGATCAATCTGTCCAGTAGATCGATTAATTCATCTGAAAGACGAGTTACTATGCTTTACATTCAGAATATTAAGCTTCAACAGTTGGCCAACTTATTGGGAAATGTTCGACTTACATTTATACTATTTAGGGATAGGGTGTACCTCCATGATACATCCAGAACTCACTGGAGGGCTGATTTAACTCATCCATTCATGATCCCTCAGGGGGAGCTGGAACGTGCTGCTGGGGAGAGAGAATACTGGAATTCCCTTATTAGCCTGTTGCTACCAAGACCTGACACCAGATACAAGGAAGAAAATGTGGATAAAGTCTAACTGAATCGGAATCAGTGATCCGATTTGGCATCCTTGATGTGAAAAAAATGTTTGGGAACCAAAAGCATAAGAAACAACAAAGAACAAACATTTTTAATATCTTTTTAGGGATAATGTTCATTTAATCCAGGGTCTTTCAAGAGTCAGTAAGAACACACTCAGTTATTTTCAGCTCATTATAATCAAGGCTGTTGCAGACTTTACAATTATGGCTCCTCTGTAGGCAGGGGAGTTCCACTCTTCAGTTTTCACATACTGGAATCAGATTTGTGGAACTTCACCTGCTGTTGGTCTATGAAATCAATTCATGTCTAAAGCTTATGGCCAAACATTCGCAATTTGATTTTCGATAACCGTATTATCCACATGGACTCTTACACTTACACTAGAAAATGTTCATACAAAATGAATTTTTAATAAATCAATAGGCTGCACTCGTCCGATAAAAATAAATGTCAAACTCTGTCTGTAATTCTGCTGGATGGCGGTTAGCTAGAAATGAAGGTAGAGGTCTGGATTATTTTGATGGCCAATTACTCCCCCTGTCATGGTATGAGGACTGCTGGAGGCCACTGGGGTGGAAAATCATCTGAGAGTCATTCACACACATACACAAACACACAGTGTAGCACTCATATGTGGTTAAGCCATGGAGTAAAATCATTAAGTTGTAGATGGGGGAAAAAAAAAATCATTAAAGCTGGCCGGAGGCGATCGTTCCCTACGTGACTTACATGTATGGGATCAAATTAGAACACACAATAGATTACTCACAGGACGGCACGACTAAAGCAGGATAAAATTATAAAAATCTTTCAGATATTACATCAACCAGGTTTGCGTCAAATGAGTGCAGCAAATGAGACACGTGAAATGTTTGTTCCAAAGAAATGGCTGCAGACTGAAGTAGATGTTCAATTATTTCAAAGGAGACAGAAAATGTATGCTTGAACAAGGAGGCTGGAGTCCAAAAACAACACCCAGTGAAGTCTGACAACACACGAGCAGGTTCTACATGTATCACACAAATTGTAGAAACATAGAAATAGAAAGATAGAAACAGCTAAAAGATAAATCTGTGCTCGTCTTTCTAGTAAAACGTCCCAATGATCCATCAAGGCTCATTAAATATGTCAACTTTTAAAATTAAATCTGAGGAATATCTGTATAGCTAAAGGAGGTAACAAAATTTCAAGGATTGTAGCCGTAGAGTTGGATGCTATATCTGGATTAGCGGCAAAACGCTACTATACCTTTACTATAAATGATATCGCCCGTGTCAAGTACCCCACCCATCTTCTCACTTTCATGGTAATCTGTCACTTAATTTAAGTGTAATTGACATAAAATTTCATTTTGTAAAGAAAGAAAAAGCCTCACATTACAAAGTTTAACAAGAGTCATCTGGAGATTACATGTCCCCTGCGAAACATACACCGAATGATAAGTGCATCAGTCTATGACATATCCTCCATTCTTATGGTTAGCCTTCAGTGGCAGCAGAAACGCCCTGAATTTGCCCCTTTATCTCGATCCACTGCTACATTTAATGGGTTCTACATGTCCATGCCTTGTAAGAAGTCCCACCAAATCAATCAAGTATATTAAGTTTTATGTTGAAAGTTCAGGACCACAATGCAGACACACAAGAAGCAGACAAAAAGTAGACAACACAACTTTTTACATTATTTAACTTTAACTTACTCTGGGTTTTGAATAGATGCAAAACCAGAGGGAAGACCAGGTTGTAATATAGGGTTCCAACCTGGGTATGATCATAGACACTCCGACAAAGAAGAGCACAAACACATGGAGAATAGATAGAGACAGAAGTGCAAACAATCAGTTGATTCCCTTTTCCATATCCTGACTATAAAGGACCCCACCAGACTATCTCCTTCTGCCGTATTAAGGGCTCTTCAGACCCAGTGAGCACAACCCTGATATATCTGAGTGCATCAGCGGGTTTATCCATAAACCAGTTGGTATTACATTATTACTGTTTTTTTTTTTGCTCCAGAATGGTATTTCAGGTCTAATTCAAGAGCTCTGACACAGATCCTCTGCATCACGGCTGTGTACACAATCCCTCCTTCAAAGTCCTATCGTTCCATGAAAGGAGTGAAGCGAGTGGAGGGGTATCATAATTTGTCTTCTCTTGACGTCCCCTGCAGCCGCGACACAAGGAGAAGCTAATACCTCCTCCTCCTCCTGTTTCTCTCCGTCTTTTCTGCTGCAGTAGTTCATTTAATAACCATCCAGAGGAGGAGAGGAGACAGTGTCGCTTTATAGCTTTCCAATAAAAGAGAGAAGACGGGGGTGCAGCGAGAAACGGCAGCAAGGAGGAAGACGCTCATTAACTGTCATGGAGGACCGGCAGTGACTCACAGGCTGCATCAGTGTGCACGAAGCTCGTCCTTTAGTATTCAACATTTCTGAGAATTTCTTAACAATCAATAGATCGCAGTCTGTGCCACATACCCCAAACCCACAAAATCTCGGCAGTGTTGTATGATCAGGTAAAATCTTGAAAAATTCAAAAGGAATGTTATAAAAACGCATTCATGTGACCCTCAATCTGGATTAGAACCAATATTTGGTGAGGATTTCCCTGACTCGTGCCTCACTGCCACGGGCGCACATATGGTTACAAGTACATCTGCTAAGACGTGGATGTGAGAAGGACAACTGCATCAGTCAGAAACTAGCAGTAAGTACACTACACTTTTAACCAGATGCAAGATAGAGACAAATAAATACTAATTCACGTTCAGTCTGTAGACACAAGGAATGAAGCAAAGATGAATATTTATTATACAAGTATTCGACGCTCACACTCTTCAGGAAAACAGTGATAAAAAAGGTGTCTGTGTTTGAGTTTGAGTTTGCATACTGGTCGTGGCGACGGCGGCTGATGTCTCTGCTGTCGTGTGCCATATTGGATGGACGTGGCCAGCTGATGAGAACAGCTGATGTCATTTGATGCCGAAGACCAAAAAGTGGATAATTGCGACTGAGCAAGAATGAAATGTGTAAATGACAGAGTTGTAGGAGAAATCAGACTAATGCATGAGTGTGCAAGGGGATAGTCTTTATGACTGACACGTTATGGATCTTCATGCCAACTACCGGACTAACAATGAGGGGAATGACTAATCAGACCCGACATGTTCTACAGAGCTCCCATCTTCATCCTTGCTGTTTTTCTTTTTAACTGATATTTTGCTTACGATCAGTTAATTCTGATTTTGTACAAGCAAAATTAGATGGGAATATTGATTCTGTCCTGACTATATTGACTTATTTAGATGTAGAATAGAAGAAGAGAATAATTAACTGATTTTGTAGAAAAGACAAAAATTTCAACTCTTTATTCAGTAAAACCAGAAAAAGTGACGAAGTCTTACTAAATATGATAAAAACCATTTAGGACTATAGCCACAGAACCAAGACAAAACTAGAGTAAACACACAGACATAGAAACAAATTTATCAAACACTTAAACACTTAACAAATTAGTGTGCATGAAGGACACACTAAAATATACATTAACACTAATTAACATATTTTTACACGGATACATATTTAATATGTACCAACCTTTTGTGGCTGATACATGTTACAATCATTCTCTGTATGGATTTAGCGTGTCTCTGCTACCCATGGAAAAGCCATATCACACCAGCGTGTCCCCTTTTGGATTAAATATAGAGATGTAAAAGGTGAGAAACAATAGCAGGCCATTGACTAATTAGTTGGATTCATTCTTAAACAATCCTCTAAACTACATTACAGGTTAAACCTGCCGAAGATGTGTGCGTGCCTCTGTGATCCTGCCAGCGGGGTTGTTGGGGCCGTTGGCAACTAGTCAAGGCGAAGTGTTCTCAGGGTACCGGTCGGATTACGAGCAATTTGAAGACCCCAATAAATAGGCACCAAGAGGTTGCGACACCTCGCCCTGAGTAGGAAGACTGGGGCACCGTTCTGGAACCCGGTGAGAGGTTCTCATCAGCCATGGGCTTGACCAGAATCAGCCCAAAGAGGCTTTGGGATCAAAACCTGCACGGATTGGCGTTGAGACCTGGTGCAAAGCAGTACAGGTAGCAGGCAGGGGGGGCCTGGCCGCGCCAACTCCTTGCTTTGCCGACTGTTTCTAGGTCCATCAAAAGAATCTTAAAGGATAAACATATTTCATAATTCAAATTTATGTCATATTAAACAAGTAAATGGATGTTACTATCATTACGACACCTTGCATCTTAGCCTCAGACCCAACTGAAGATGGGTGAATTCTGGTCTATGTTGTTAAAGCTCTTAGGTGGAAAACAATATGGAAGTACATTTAATTTGCCCAGCCATGAAAACAAAACGATTAACCTTCTCTGACTAAGAGAGCGCCAACTTCAAAGCAAAAGTTCCATGATAGTATAACTGCAAGATCAGGAAACAATTTGGAATTGTTTCCTTATGAGTTTCATAGTTATTCAAGTAAAAAAATATATTTTACAAATAGCAGCTTTCATCAGGGTCTAGCTTCAAAATTGATGAGGATTTTTTTCCAACTCAAATGCCAGACCCTTCAACCCAGTTTCATGGAGTAGTTTATGTATCATTGACAAAACCGGTCCAAAAAGCCTTATTGACAATTTATGAAAAAGTAGAAAAAAGAATCCTGATTCTTTTTCTGGATCTACTCCAAAGTTTAATGAATTCTTCCATGTTTTATTTCACCAGAATACATCAGTTAGTTTATGCATAATAGTTGAAAATGTCAAAGAACCTGAAACGAAATCCTTCACCTTTCCCCTTCATCCGTATCCACTCAGAAAAGTAATGGGTTCTTTTATCTGCCCAACCATACTACCAGGCTTTATGAAGTTGTTTTTGTGTATTCCTGCTATCAGACAAACAGAGAAACTGCTCGTCACAGTTGACACGCACCTGCTCTATCAACCTTTTCACGTGGCGTTTGGTGGTCCTGCTGTTTAGTCCACGCTGTAATCCAACAGGCCATGAGTGGACATTTTTGTTATCAGATTTGCGCCGGTGCAAATGGAATTTTTTGGAACAGTGTTGAAATACTCAAAAGAAAATATGCCATTTTGTGTCTTCTTTTAAGCTAAATTTCAATTTGAGTTAGTGTTGGACAGTTTCTTTTCTGGAACCCACCCACTGGGCAGCTGGCACTTATTCCAGCTTAAAAAAAATCACTAAGGGGATGAGATGCAATGTTGATGCTGGGTAAAGATGGGTACAAAACAATCTTTCATCATTAAACAATCTTCCATTCATTAAAAATTCATTTACAAGCACACCGCTGGCAGGTTTGTCATCCCATCATCTTCATACTGGCTCTATTTACATTCCCAGGATAACCAGCAAACTCCTCTCTCTGTCGGATCTGCTCGGAGGTGAAAAATGAGGAGACGAGGATCACTTCTAACGTAAGTTAAATATATACTGTATGTTTACTGTATTTTATGCGGGCACCTGTTTTCTGTGTGCATGTTAATAAGTGTCTCATTCTATCTTCGATGTCTTGTCCTTCTGTCTTACTTCCTGATTGCTGGAGTTTTACTTTTAATGTCGTTAGCAGAGGTGTGTCCCGTGAGTTTTTTCCAATTTCACTTCTCAATTTTGCACAATGAGGAGGTCCGGAGAGGAGACTCTGTAACATATAGATGTTTGTTCACCGCATGCTTTTACAAGGCTGAGAGCGAATAGGTGAGGACGGTGCATGCTCCATTATCAGGAGTCCACAGCAGGCCTCTAAAACTTCTACCCGGAGGAATGTTATGGACCTGCTCTGATGATTTATTTAACTCTCCTCTCCTGATGCCCAATTCGCAGTCCTGTAAGTGACACCTCAGTGCCTCGGCTGAATTTATTCTCAGCAACAAATGGCACAGAGACGAACGTAGCAAAGGGAAGCAAGGGCACAAGAAAAGTGGCAAGGCACAAATGACATGAAAAACACTCTGAATTACGCAGGGGTGCCTCTTTCGCAGTTGAGCTGCCTTCAGCAAAAAATACTACAACGGCTGTGAGACATTAAATATTTATAGAGCGTCGACTGTAAGCCATACAGTCTGTGTAAAGCACTTTTACTTTTTATTGAACTAATATACTGTATATTTCCCACACGTGCTCATGGAAGCAGAGGCTCATTTTACAAGCAAGACTGAGAGTGGGAAAGTCATTTTTCTTTACTTATTGCTACTTATTTTTTTTTTTTACACCATTATGTCCAGATGCGACAGCTGAGGAGGAGGTAATCACTTTTTTTTCTTATGCTCAATGAATAAACATCAGAGCTGAAACACAGAAAGAGGGAAAATAAAAAAAATCTCCCAGCATCATTCATCATGTGACTGGATAGAGATGCTGTGAAACGCTTAGAGCTTTGTATTCATGGAAGGAACTTGGCTCGATTTATTATAAAGTTTGCTAAAAGCTTTCAAACTGAAAAACGAGAAGAAAAAAAATAATTCAGACAGAACTGAGGAGAAAAAGTGTAGAAGGAATGCTGCAGATATATTGTGACAACTCTGCTTCTGTAATTTCCTTCGGTAACCAAAAATGAGGACATCATATGCATTAATCTGGGATTACTCTGCATTAATCCCAGTTTCTAATATCATTTGTTCCAACAGATTTTGGAACTTGGCTAGAAAAGGTTTTACCTGATTTATGCTCCCTGAAACCTGATGTTCTGGACCCTGACAGTCAGGAGCTGTAGGTGAAGTCAACATGCTTTCCACAGCCTTGAAATATAAACTCTTACCAACAGTGAAGAGAAGTTTATCAACCCTCACATCGTTGCCAGGTTAGCCCGCCCCACAAACTCTGCTGGCTGTAAAAACGTCTTGTCTCTGCACTAAATGTCCGTGACTTGACTGTCCTGAGCCTCTGAAGCTTGAAACAAAGTTTTCCACCATCTTAGAGTGTATCAATCAGCCGCGTCTGTGAGAAGGGTGATGGGACACTAAAACATTTCCATCCGACTACATCACAGCTGTTTAACTTCACGTCGATCTTCGTCATCTTATCCAACACCATATTTTTTCCCCAGATGAGGGACTTTCGTCGTCAGATGACTTTCGTCATCTGGACTTTCGTCATCTGGACTTTCCTATTGTAGAAATAAACATGAAAAAACCCCGTCATGGGTACATTCCATTCGAGAGGTGGCTTGAATGAAGTTATTCAATTTGTACTGCAATTCTTGTTAATTACGTATCGGGGAAAGAAAACACCCTTAAAATACAAAAAGAAAATCTAAATTCTTCAAATAAAGATCAGAATCATCAGAATGCATGTCTCTCTTCATTACATGGGATTGTTTTCACATGATTTCTTTGTAAAAAAACTGACATTTCTTTGATTTCTGCCCCTATAAAATTGATCTGTGAAAAAACACACCTACAGATTGAAGTTCTATGGAAACAGAGAACGACCATCGAGGCAGATAATTATTGTAGATAATTAACTCCTGATCGCAAAAAAAACAAGCAACCGTTTTTTTCTCGTTATAGCAATTTTAACAATTATGGCCTTAAAACAAGCACTGATATTGCTGTTGCCATGGCGAAACGCAAACACGAACTTGAAATTCAAAAAGGAAGTAACAAAAATATGAGCCGAACATTGGACGAAGACAACGAATGAACCTAATAATGACCTCATCATACACAGTACGCCATTAATGTAGGTGTTTTATAGAAGTTGAGGAGAACTTTTATCCACCAACAGAAAATTGGGTGCATTACCTCGCGTTCTCACCAGGGCGAGTTCAAAGAGCAGTTACAAAAGTAGTTTATGCCGTGATTGAGATAGAATCGGATGCGTTATTTATTATCAATAATGGAAATTTCCTCAGTCACTATTAAGTATTATTTGTAAGGTTCATTCCGAGTCATATGGCCGCATATCCCAGATTATAAGCAGACCATAAAAAGTATAAGGAATGATGGATGATTTTCATTTTAAATCAGTTAATACAGTTATGGGACTCCTGATCTCTGATGAAAATTCTGAAAATAACTGCAAATAGCCGGTTTTTAATCATTAACGCAAGAAAACGGTTGCAAAATTAACTCGTTATTTTGACAAAATGTTGGCTCGTTTTGTCGTTTGCACAATATAATGGTCAGCAATAATTATTTGCCTTTTGGCCCTTCTCCGTTTCTGAAAAATAGAACTTGTGACGATGGAATTTGAAAAAATAGAAATGATAAAAGTGCCTAAATTGCCAAAGCCACCACTTAATTACTTTTAATAAATGTTTGTGGAATGTTTTGTTCAAAACATATTCTACATTTTGTGTTACGCTTCAGAAACCCAACCTGGCGCTCGGACACAGACAAACCGCGTTCGTTTAGCTCTGGTTGAACTTATATCAGTAAACCAAGCTGAGCTAATATTAGTGGGGGTTCTTAGCCATCCACAGTTCCTGTGTCTCCTGAGCATTGGGGAGATCTTTGACATTAAACTGGTTTATTCTGTGTTTTTACCCATTTATTTGGGGGTTTCAATGAATCATCCAGGGCTTTTTTTTTTGCAGAGAAGCTCATTCCCTAAGCTAACAATTAATATGAATCACGGCTCAGTGTGCTTCACCATGACAATCAAGTGTCTGCGCAAAAGACACAGATTTTTAGGGTTAAATCCGTTTATTCTGTGTTTTAACACAGATAAACCAGTGCGTTTATTCATTTATTTATTTTATTTTGGTTTATTAACCCCACTCCGCTCCTTGGCAGATGTAAGGAGACAAGCTCTTCCTAATGCTAGTTAATTCCATTTATTTGTTACCATTCTTACCCTCAGACCTGTAGGAGGAGACCAGCAGCACGCTGGGGATCGCCACAGTGAAAAATCATTAGGGCAACCCCGACTCATCTGTAGAAATCCATTTCATTTTCTCAAAAGCTACAGCTGATAAAAGAACCGGTCCATTTTGGTTTTTATTCACCTTCAGATACGTTGCCACATCTCTCTTATTTATTCTCCCATATATGAAGGATATACCTGTCTCCTCTTATAGATCCTCTTTTGACATAAAGCGAGGACGTAAACTATAGGTTGGTCCAAGGATGGAATAAAAAAAACAACCCTTCCTGGCACATTTTAATTAGAGTGCTGAGATGAGGAATGACTGTTTCTCCATCACCCATCCATCATCGCGTCTTCCATGGAGTGAACTTTAAGGTGGACAATTTCATTTTCCTCCTTAGTGAGGGAGAAGTCTCCTGTTCCCTCATATATTTCCATGAATCACTTTCTCAGATTCTCTCGTTCAGTCACAGGGTGCTCAGGATTTTATATGAGTTGAAATGCATTCAAAGTGGGAGGCAGGCAGAGGAGAAGACTAGGAGGAAGGATGTACGGCAACCTGGTCAGCAATCACCCGAGGCTGTGTGTGTGTGTGTGTGTGTGAGTGTCTGTGTATGCATGAGTGTGTGCGTGTGTGTGTGTGAGTGTCTGTATATGCATGAGTGTGTTTGTATGTTTGTATGTGAGTGTGTGTGTGTGTGCGTGTGTGTGTGTATGTGTGTGAGTGTATGTGTATGCATGAGTGTGTTTGTATGTTTGTATGTGTGTGTGTGTGTGTTTATGTGTGTGTGTGTGCGTGAGTGTCTGTGTATGCATGAGTGTGTGTGTTTGTATGTGAGTGTGTGTGTGAGTGTGTGTGTGTGTGTATATGTGTGTGAGTGTCTGTGTATGCATGAGTGTGTTTGTATGTTTGTATGTGTGTGTGTTTGTGTGTGTGTGTGTGTGTGTGTGCGTGAGTGTCTGTGTATGCATGAGTGTGTGTGTTTGTATGTGAGTGTGTGTGTAAGTGTGTGTGTGTGTGTGTGTATATGTGTGTGAGTGTCTGTGTATGCATGAGTGTGTGTGTATGTTTCTATGTGAGTAAATAACTCTTACATTTTACACACTGAGCCTTTGAAGGAGAATACTGCAGAACTGGACATGGGGAAGTAAAGAATTGCTGTGTAAACGGCTCCTTTTTTAATTAAAGCAAAAACTAAATTGGTCATGTGGGTTTTTTGAGATTTGCTCACCATCAGAAAAATTTCAGAAAAAAATCCAGAATGAATGAACGACAGCAAGAAACCACGACAGGACATTAACGGGACCTCTGAAAATACTAACCCTTCTATGCTGATGTCATGACCTGTCACTCCATTTCTGATTGTCATGGTTTAATTCGTTTGTGTTTCTCACATAAGCGAGATGTTTGAACCACCGATACGGCCGACGGAGATTTAGGAGAAACTGTTTTTGCTTCACAGCAAAGAGCTGTCGTAATCATGTCAAGCTCATCAGAGACAGTAAGGTAATAAGAAAATGGAAATAACTCTAAGACGCATGCTTGACTGAGGAAAATCCAATATTTTTATCTGCCAAAAAACCATAACACTCCAGCCTAAATGAAATAAATAAGAAATAAGAAACCATGATAGTGAGCAGGGACTGTCAAAGATGAAGTGACCAGGACTCACCAGGGTTTCCCAGCTCAGGTTTTGAATGACATGTGGAAATGACAGGCTGGCGGCTTCTTGACTGCAGAGATAGCAGCGCTACGTCAGCGCCACAGAGGAGGTGACTGGAGCATTTATAAAATGGGTTAGTGCATTATGGCGATACTGAGCGTGTTTGTGTGTGCGTGTTTGTGTGTGCGTGTTTGTGTGTGCGTGTATGTGTGTGCGACTATGTGTGTGCGTGTTCGTGTGTGCGTGTTTGTGTGTGCGTGTTTGTGTGTGCTGGTTTGTGTGAGCGTGTTTGTGTGAGCGTGTTTGTGTGTGCGTGTTTGTGTGAGCGTGTTTGTGTGTGCGTGTGTGTGTGTGCGTGTTTGTGTGTGCTGGTTTGTGTGTGCGTGTTTGTGTGAGCGTGTTTGTGTGTGCGTGTGTGTGAGCGTGTTTGTGTGTGCTGGTTTGTGTGTGCGTGTTTGTGTGAGCGTGTTTGTGTGTGCGTGTGTGTGTGTGCGTGTTTGTGTGTGCTGGTTTGTGTGTGCGTGTTTGTGTGTGCGTGTGTGTGTGTGCGTGTTTGTGTGTGCGTGTTTGTGTGCGCGTGTTTGTGTGTGCGTGTGTGTGTGTGCGTGTTTGTGTGAGCTTGCGCCGTCTCTGTGTTTGACTGTATGTGGACAGGAGCGTATGTGTTTACTGTAATCCGTCCTGTTTTTTGTTTGCATGTGTGTGTCTGTGCAGATGGACATGCTGTGTGTGAGTGATTTACCAGAGTCGTGAGTCTGTGCTGTTGGCCGAATGCTTTTAATCATTTTGAGAGGAAGGTAGATCGCTATGAGAGATTAGTAAAGAAACACACAACACACACATTGATCCCTCTCGTGCTCTTCGTCTCTTAGCCTCCAGGATAAAACACTTCAATTCAGCGCTATCGTGCTCACATCATGCTACAGTGTGTTCGACATATTACACAACCTTTTACAATCGAAGTACTAATTTAACGTCGAAGCACTTCAAATATCGTTAAGAAAACTTCATATGATTCTATACTTCCTGTTGATTTAGACCCTAAGTGCTTTGTGGACTCTGTATGGATATCATTTTTCATAATTTAGTTTCCTGGATTGCTAGCAAGCCAACAGTTTTCTTCTAGTAATGCCATTTTGTAAAATAATAATAATAATAATAATAATAATAATAATAATAATAATAATTATTATGAATTATTAAGAATGAACAACTTTATTTTTAGAGCACACTTCATAAAATAAATGCCTTTTCCACGTTAAAATTACTTACACCAAGATAGAAACAGGAATACAAATTGATGTACGTAATATAAGGATATTAACAGAAAATACATTTAGAATAAATAAAATTAAAACTGTATAAAAAATATTTAACCGACCGGTCATGGCAGTAGGCCGTCCACCCTGAGTCTTGGATCTGCTCGAGATTTCTGCCCGTTAAAGGGCAGTTTTTTCTCGCCATTGTCGCCAAGTGCTGCTCAAGGAGGAATTTGTTGGGTCTCTGTAGATAATTATATAAAGAGTCTGGTCTAGAACTGCTCTTTCTGGAAAGCACCTTGAGACAGCTGTTGTTGTGAGTTGGCGCTATATAAATAAAGATTGATTGATTGATTGATTGAAATTATAAGTATAGCACCGTCTTGACTGCTATCGATAGTTTTCTATCTATCCATCTGTCTGTCTGTCTGTCTATCTGTCTGTCTTTCTGTCTGTCTGTCTATCTTCTATACACATACACTGTACGATGTAAATAACAATACATATTGTGTAACATTTCATCAAAAGCTATTCATTTTGTACTTAACCCATGTGTTCTTCTTCTTTAGTGGAAGAACTTCACTAAAGTGCATTATAAATTAAATGTATTATTATTATTATTAAAGGATGTAGAGTTGATAAAAACATGAGTTAGCTAAAGTTGAATGATGTCATGGGTCGGTTATATAAAAAGGTGAAAAACCCCCCACTGTGACGAGGGAAGGGTTAATCATGCAGTCGCTGACAAGAAACTTTTGAGTAGGTTAGGTTGGTAAGCAGATATCAGGCATAAAAAGACTCCTCTGTGATAGAAGAGTGATATATAAGTAATGTCACAACGTACTAATTACTACTATTTACCTGTGAGCTAACTGACTCTGTTGATACCATTATTTAGAAGAGACCAGAATATAGAGATATTTTATGAAATAAAATGTCATGTTGTTTCTGTCAGATCAAACACACGTGTTGTCGGTTACAAGCTTTTCCAAGGGTTACCATCATGACTTTCTCCGCTGGATAAACATTCAAGTATTAAAATTGACACCAATTGATTTCATGTGAATCGATACCAGGCAAAGTGAGCTTTATCCTTTTTTTTTTCCAGTTGAAGGAGTTTCCTTGCTTAAGAACTGGGCATCCATATTCTACTCTTCAAAATAGGCCACTTGAGCATTAAGGGGGATATTCTGCTTCACGTTCTCTGAAACCGCTCAAATGCTCCAGCCTGCTGTAATCATTCTGCAGCGTTAGCTTACTGCTGCGATCATATTATAGAGGTGTTCTCCACGAGACAGGCCACTGGAATAAGCGTAAATCTACATAGCTGCAGATTTTTCTCTCTTAAAAAAAAAGTTAAATAACCAAATATGCTTCAACTTGCATTAAAATGTCACCGCACTAAAGCAATCATGCTACAAAGCTCTGTGAAACCGAGCACTTGAAAAGGCATTCCTACAGAGACAGATTGAATCCTCGGGCCTCTTGCACGGCAGCATTGTGGGAAGGATTGCAAAGAGTACGTTGGCAGACAAATATCTCTTGGCCTAACATTAATCTGCATGAAGCTCTGTTAAGAGGAGGTGAGTTGTGTCTAATATATGCAGAACATCCCACAACAGCAAGAGCAGAACAGAGCCGCTAATCAGAGTAAACGGTTGCTGCCGACAGCGGCTGCGGCGGAGCTTAGGGTGCTGACCTGCGTGCAGGGTGCTGCTGAACATGCTGGGAGAGAAAATCTCCTCTCCCCCATCCTCCCTCGACCTCCCCCCCCCTTTTTTTTTTTTTTTTTTCTCAAGTCACACCTTCCTGAAACATCACACAATTGCTCACTAAATAAAGGTGATGGTTTGTTTGCTCACTAACAGATTTACTTTGGGTTATTTAATTGAATTGAATTGAATTGTATATGATGTTTGTCTATTCTGTAACATGCTCTTGCTGCTGTAACCCTGCAATTTCCTTGTTGTGGGACTAATAAAGGTTTATCTTATCTTTTCTTATCTTATCTTATGTATACGCTAGGATGTTAAAATGAATACAGTTTTTCTGTGAACCTCCTGGAATATCAGCTATCTACAGATTATATCAGAGTTTTTTCCTCAGGTTATCACCATGTAAACTAGCATGTATCATAAGTATACACTTTTTTCCTCTTTGTCAAATTAGACATAATTTTACACTGACTAGACGTTTACATTAGATTATGTCGGCATGTAAATAATAATGATAACATTAGTATCAGATTTCTTTTTCCTTCGCTAAATAAGTATTACGGTTTGTTTATTTGTATAATATTATTATTAAGGTTGTCGAAATAATATTTTTATCTTGATTAATTTATCGCAAAAAGAAAATAAAAATGCAGAAAAATGAACACGGTAAAAGAGTAGCGCCGAATAACGGTGCTCTCTGACCTCATTCGTCAGTGAAATCAGCACGTCTACAGCAGCTTAAAGATGACGGATGTAGATGATAAGGTCTAACTGAAGCGGGTCATTTATTCTCTGGCATATCTGTTCTCGTTGACACACACCTGCGCGTTGTAACCAAACAAAACTGAGCGAGCGTGCAAGCAGGGGTGAGCGAGGGAGACGCCGACACGAGCAAAGACAATTTTTGTTCACTCAGGTTATTTGCTGTTATTCTTTTACTCAACAATATTATCTTATCTTTAAAACAGAATGTATGTTCTTACAAATAATAGATTTATGTTCACAGAATGCCTGCTCAGAATGAGTAAGAAAAATAATGGTCTTATTTTTGTCTCTTAATGGCAAATGAACAGTGAAATAAATGTTCTAAATGTGTGATAAATTACCTTTATGGTTTACAATGGGAATTCATTCATTGACTTGCTAATATAAAATACAAATTTGACAATTCAGAATGCTTTTAATGACAAATATTAATATATGTAATTAAGTTTGATGAATTAATAACAAACCATCTAATAAATTCACTGGATAGCCCTCATTATTATTATTATTATTGTTATTATTGTTAGCTTAAATAGTCTCTTATGTTGTTACATAACTAAAAAAACATATTTTACTTTTTCTCAGCATTTAAAATAACAAGTTCATATTTGCAGGGATTCATTTGTATGTATTATTCTCTCTTTGCATAATAAGGTTTGTTTCTCTAACGGAAATATAAGCTGTTAGATAGCTTACAGCTTAACCCTTTCTTCACAAACTTGTTAGTATCCTTATTATTGCCTCTTATGTTTTTTAGCTAGCCACAACATGTATATTTTTCTATAATGTTACATTAACATTAATGGACTAATATCAGACTTCTTTTCTCCCACTGCTAAATTTGCTTCCTTTGTTGTCAACTAGCTGGAAACTACTGAAGTTTTTCTCAGCAACTAAAATAGCAAGGTAATATTTGTATATTTTTCCTTTTTCATAATCATAGGCAGCTGGAACATTCGCTAGCTAGAGGTTTTATTTGGATTCTATTGGCATGTCAACAAGTTTGAGGATAATATTTCTCACTATGCCAATTGTGTAGCTAGCAAATTGTTTTCATTTATATATAACCTGAAATGCCTACTTAATTTAACTTATAAATAACTCAATTTTCTGGCTTGGGCATAGTGGATGGATGAGTTCCCTATCACATTTAAGGTTCTTGGTTCAAATTCAGATCTGGCCTTTCTGTTTGGAGTAATCGTGTTCTCCTCCTGCAGGTTCCCTCCAAGTACTCCTGCTTCTTCCAACAGCATGAAAACATTCAGTAAGGTGATTTCTAGATCATATGTGTCAAACTCAAGACCCGCGGGTCACATCCGCCCGCACTAGGTAACGGGTTCAAATCCACGTCTGCTGGCCTTTCTGCGCGGAGTTTGCGTGTTCTCCCTGTGTCTGCATGGGTTCTCTCCGGGAACTCCAAATGAATGAATGAGAATCTGGCCCGCTGGTATTCAGCGCAAACAGCACAGATACTACAAATCCCAGAATGCACTGTGATAGACGTGCCGGCTATCACAGTGCTCGTCTGTTATCAGCGTACATGCATTCACTCTGAAAAACATCCGGCTAATCCTTTGAGGAGATATTACAGAGAATGGGAGGAGATATGGACGAGAAATCTTTTTTTAAAATAATGAATAGTAAACGTGTAAGTAAGTTGCTCGTGCCTGTGAATAAAAACTTTTCATTGGAAATTATTCTGTGAAACTATGCTGATAGAGAAGAAGAAAAACAAAAAGGGTTATGTTGATCAATTCTGAATTGAGTCTGTGATTACAGTTTTTTCTGTTCCTTTGGTTGGTTCAGAATTCTATAAAACGAGTAAATATAATAAGAATAAAATTGTCGTAATACCGCAGATTAGAAAGGGCCAGTTTGAGTCCTGCTCTGACTCTATCTTTAATTTTGGCCCCCTCTGTGATTGAGTAAGACACCCCAGCTCTAGATTGTCCGTAAGAGAATGTGATTGTTTGAACGTGGGCATTAAAGGTTGTTTGTCTCCATGTGGCGGGATAGGCATTCTTGCTAATCTACTTTTATTTGAGTCCATTCTTTGGATTGAGTTCAAACAAACTAATTAGATTGCCTCAAAAGTGAAGCTGGAAGTTCTAACAAGGAAAACAAAGCGTATCACCATGAAAAACTGCATAGTTGTAATTATACGTGTTTATATTTAGCCGCTATTTCTCAAAAATGCCTCAAGTCACAATTCAAAATGACATTCCTCCCCACTTCTCCGAGGGTATAATTCTCCCCCTGTTATTTGAACATTAAAATGAGAAATTATTTCTTATTAGCATTGCGGTTTTTCCCCGTCTGCTGAGCCAGTTGGTAAGTTATGCGTCGCAGCAGCCTGGAGGTAGACGGGCTGCTGCCTGCTAATATAAAACCTTGTCTCCTGTGAAGCTGACAGTCTTGGGCAGCGGAATAAGCTCAGAAGGTAATTGGGGTCTTTAGTCTGTAACCTACCACAGTTCCTCTCAGTAGCATTAGTAACCCAGAGTAATCAGACACAAAAGGATCATATCTGCAAAATTGCGCTTAAATATGTGGCCAAAGTTGATTTTTAATCTCCTCAAAGTCATGAGAACTTATTCACTGCATTCATGCACTGGGAGCTCTCAGCATTGTTGCTACCATCAGATGGATATCGTGTTACTGTGGAAAGCTATTTAACTGTGTTGAAAAGATGACCTAGTACATGAACTCCATCACCAGCAGTAATTGTCTGGAAAATCCTGCAGCATTAATTGAACCACGTTTGTATGTGCGTGTGTGTGTGTGTGTGTGTGTGTTCGTGTGTGTGTGTGCGGTTCAACCATTGCTTCCTCTCTGTGAATGTAAATTAGGGCCACATACATATTAGTTACGACTGACAGGAGCCACTGTGTAAAAAGGCTTGCAATGTTACGACTGTTAGCATCTCAAGCTAAAAGGCTAAATGGGCTGAAAGAGAATGGGCTTCAACGTGGAATAAATAGAGTGATACACAGCTACTCCGTCCTCTGCTGTACTCTAGAGTACTCTGCTGCATTAGAATGTTCTGTACTAGACAGTTGGAAGAAAGATCATCCAGCCCCCATTCTTTGGTTTATTGCCTAAATCTACTACCAGCTGTTTGCATTAACTGAATAAAATGAGAGCATTTTAAATGACTCAATGCAACAACATATTACAAGTGTTTTCCACAAATATAACATAATAATGCCACTTAATTGTACTCTTACAATCTAACCATATGTTAAGCCCCTAATGGCAATCATCTCTAGGTCTTCGTAAATCCCTGTTTTGCTGCTGTGAGCTGCTCCAAATGTGTTAGCGAAGACCCCACCTACCATCACCCTTCCTGGACAATCTTTTCCTGATGGAAAAAAAGCCTTCAGTTCTAATATTCTTGTGTCTATGTGCTAAATAAGGGAGTTACCTTATTTAAATCCGCCCTAGATGTTCTGTAGGATTCAATTCAGGCAAATGTGATGGCAACTCTAAAATGTTCCAGGACGTTTTCTGAAACCAGGCCTGGTGGACCATGAGGTGTGCTTGTACTTAGTGTCCTTTATTGATGTCAAGTTATGCACAAGCTTCAGCTTCCTCACAGCGGATGAAGGCTCTTCCTCTAGGATTCTTGATGGAATCCATCCTACCCTTCATACGGCGCCAGTTCCAGTGCTTAAGGAGGCAAAACCGCTCCAGAACATCAGCCAGAATCTCCAGAATGTTTCGTCGTAGTAAGCGTCTTCTTTTTAGCTCAGGCCCCTTTCTTTCTTTTTCTTCCTTTATCTGTTTGCATGTATATTTATGGTTTATACCAACACTGGTAAAAAACTTTTTTTTTTTAAAAACAAGATGAAAAATTCCAGCGGTTTGATCTTGCAGCAGATCGGTGATATTTCTGTGCGTGTGAGTGAGTGCCACTCAGCTCAGGCCACCTTCTTCCTTTGCCAAACATACTACTGATCCATTGACTCAAAGAGCAACAACATAATTCTCTCGCTCCACAGAACATCATCCAAAAACTTGCGTAGCTTATCTAGATGGCTGGACTGTCGTGGAGCTGCCTTTTCTGGTGTTATTGGGTTAGCTATAGTGTACATCTTGGAGGTCCAACATGGAGCCATTACATAAAGGAAGGCTTTAACAGAAAATACTTTAGGACTGTTAAAGTCTACGCACATTGACACAGTGCTTTAGCGACATCTGATTGGTAAATATGTGGTCTTATGAGGGCTGTTATTCAGGGTGCTGAATAATTTTGAAACTGCCGTAGCCATTGAGAGTAACAAGATGTGACATATTGGGGAAACACACTTAAAATATTCATCTACCAGAGTCTTGCCATTTAGATGGAGCAGCACCATTAAATGCTTACAATGTCATGATATTCCACTATCTTGGACCTTTCAGACAGCACATGGTGCGGCATCGCCAGACATTACGAGGAAAGATCACAGAAAAGAGCCAGACAATATCATCACCTAACATACTCCATCTAACTGCAGTGTACTACCAATACTAAAGTATAAGGATGAATGGCACTCTTTGTGTCCTGAAAAGGAAACTCCTCTAGATCTTTCTAGCAGAAGACTGTGAAAATATAAATATTAGTGTAGTCTGAATCAGGAGCATATTATCTAGAACATCTTTTAAAAACACTTAAAACAACTTGCTCCCCACATTAACTTATGGTTGTGGAGTATGTCACGACAGTAATAGTAACTATATACACTATACCATAGAGTTGTGTTTCCTCAAGACTGATAGAATTGAAACAAAACCTTAGGTGGGTTTACATGGGACACTTTTCTCATATCCAAACTAAACCTTTTCGAATTGCAATGTCGGTCGCCTGTTTACATGACTTGCGATCTTTTCCGACCAGGTGTTTACATGCATCGACTCTACTAATCGGAAACGCTTTCTGACATGTGCAGACGATCCACAATCCCGTTCATAAGGTGGGGATAATGCTTCGGTGAGTTGGGTGCCAACTGCTAACATGCACCCAGAAGAAGAATATGACAAAGAGGACATGCGCCCAAGTGTCCATCTAACCATCCAAATATGTTCAACTATTTCATAGTCGCGATGAGTAAATGACTCTCCGATAAAGACCGGTACTGTTTTGAAGTCTCCATATTTAAAATGCGTCGCGGCGCTGAAAAAACACAGCGGATCATTACGTGACGACGTTGGGCATGCACAGATACAACTCATACAGAAAACTTTCCGAGACAGCGTTTACATGCAACGACTGGCTATTGGAAAGGCTTTCCGAAAGGACTTAGACTACCTCTTTGTAAAGGAATGAGATCTCATTTGGAAACGTTCTTTCCATTCACAAGAGTTGTTTACATGCAGCCTCTTCTTTCTGATAAGACGTCTTTTCCGAATCTAATTGGAATTAGGCTGTCCATGTAAACCCACATAGTGATCCTGTTCTGAGGCTTGTTCTCAGAATAAGATCTAAAATAAAACTTCATTTTGTAAAGACAGCTATTAACACAGCTTTTAGATTTTCTTACCTGAGTATGAGCTTTATGAGGATGATCAAATCACTACTTACTACTGTCATCTGTGCGAGGGAAAAGACTGACCTCCTCATGGTCAGGATGAAATCTTAACATCTGCTGTTTTGAAGAATCGACCGTTGTCAAACTGAGCCCCTAATGTCATAATTAAGCCTCGCATTTACGGAGAAATATGTCCAAGTCATCATGAAATTTTGCTGATACTTTTGCTTAATTGCTCTTGATTGTGACCCGATGTTCAACAAAGTCCACTGTGATTGGCAAACCAAAGAAGCCCTTTGGAAAATGCCTCATCTTCACATGGGACAGACATAAGTAAGGAAGAAGGGGGGAGAAAAGGAAATGAAAGTACCTTTCTTGTGAGTAGCTTCATTTTTGGAGCCTTTGGGGTCTAATAAAAAAAAAAGATCAGAATTAAACAGAGCATTTTCTAATAACACTTTACCAACTACATGTTGTTTGTCCTCGTTAAGGAAAACAACCGTCCATCAAGGAGCGAACAAGACAGCAAGGCTCGGTTAACTAAGGCGTTGCACTGCCGCCAACACTGAGCGGGGTGAGTGTATGGCAGCGGGGGAGGAGGAGGAGGGGCAACATACTGCGAAGGCAATAGCAGGAGGTAGGGAGGAACAATCTATTGCCATACTGCAGCGGGTAAGATAGGAGAGGCAAGATGAAGAAGAGGAGGGTTGCAATGTAGTTCTGTCAAGTTAAACTAGCAAAATGCACTAAAGGAGATGCAGAGAGAGCGAGAGGAGGAGAAAGAGGAGCGCAGGGAGAATGCAAAGACTACATGTCAATCTGGCTTTGTTTACATTTTTGCCTTGTTTAGCATTCCAGGAAATGTTATTATGCACTTCTGTTGGGTGACTCGCATATTCCAGAATGACTTTACTGATTTCCACTTGAAATGAAAAAGTTTCTGGAAAGGTACTCTTTGACTCCAGCTTAAGAGCCGTAACCCTTACAGGAATTAATCAATTATCCCAAAATCCGACATCAAATGGGCGCCATTTATTTTGAAATCATTGTGCCGAGATGTATCTCACTGAAATGACAAAAGGATCTGCTTCCATCACCAAAATGTTCTCTTCGAAATGGGTCATGTAACTTGAGTCACGTCCCCACAGAAGTTGACTTATAATGAAAATATCTCAACTTAATATCCAAGAAGTGAAAGTCAAGTCCAAACAATTCATTGCTTCAGTGACAAGTCTTTTCTGCTGTTCACACTGTCTGTTATTGATGTTCAAGGAAAAATGTGGCTTATTGCATTCAAGTAAGTAAAAGAAGGTTCTACTCTCACCAGTCATACCTTTCACTTCTTATAATTGTGAAAAATGACTGTCAAATGACTACTTGACGTACATGAGTATTTTCTTGAATCTAGAAACATCCCTGTGATAATGTCATGCAATTAACACCTCATTCAGACTTCTAAGGGACACTTTCCCGCCATCATCAAGTGTAGACAGATTTAATGAAGGAGGAGGGCGGCTGCTGTAGATCTCAGTAGATTTTTATTCTTTACAAGTGGGTAGTCTAAGTCCTTTCAGAAAGACGTTGTTTTTCCGAAGACAGTGTTTCGGAAAAAAAACCCAGCCTGTGAGTAGCCCAGCGGCTCTACTCACAGGCTCAATGCTGGCATTTAATGTTCTAGGCCAGTTATTCTCAACTTGTGGGTCGCGACCAAAAGGTGGGGCCGGTTCTCAGTGGGTCGTGGGCCTTTGCCTGGGCAAAAAAAAATTGTTCAGAAAAAAATCCTGTGCTTTTCTTTTGAATGGTGAATAGTGAACACCATTTCCGATTAGACCACTGCTCATGTAAACCGTAAATACAGGAATTCTCTTTCCGAATCATTTCATTCTGAAAGGAGAAATATGTCCATGTTAATTTAGTGTGTGTTCTAATAGTTCTAATGATGCATGCTGTTCAGCTTGCCTATAACATGCCACGTCCCTCCACAAAGTGTCATAGTCGTTTCAATTGGTCGTTGATTTGTTCTGAGTTTTTAAGGACATTTTTTTATGGCCTTCGGTCATAGTTTTAATTTGATTTTGATTTTCATCAAAATTAGAACTCGAAGTACCGTTCATCAAATATTTTCTCTAAGTTGGGGACGCACACCCTCATGAACATTTGTGAACTCTAATGGCCCATCAGGATTTATAAAAAAGAACTGCAACAGCTGAAATGGAAGAAAGAAAAGGAATATCTTTCTTCCATTTCCTACTACCGGAGAAGATCATTAGACCTCCTGGATCTGATTGAATGTCTTGTTTTGCCCCAGTTTTATCCTTAGTTCTGCTGACAAACAGAAAAACCAACCAGCACCAACACAGCCTTTTTTTGGTCGGATCCTTTACCAACAAGAATGTGTTGTGTGACTCATTCCCCAACTCTCCACAAAATCTTGTGGAAAAGCTGTTGAGGATTTTTTGCTCAATCTATGCAAAAACAGATTTGGAGATGAGGACTCCCCCTTAAGCTGCAGACCACTCCAGGGCACACTGGAGATCACAGACTGATGAAGCCAACAGAACCACATCATCTTCAAAGAGCCGCTATCTTCGTGTGGTTGGGGTGTTGTTGGATTGTGTGCTTCTGTAATCCTGAGAGCTGTGTTGCTAGGGTGCCCCTCGTAGGTTTTCCCAACGCAAAGTGGTCTCAGAGGAGGGGTCAGACTAAGGAGTAATAGGCACCAGCTTAACTCCGTTAATGATAAATCTCCTGACATGCCGACAAGATTTAGTGTTAATCTTTTAATAATAATAATAATACATTTAATTTATAATGCACTTTACATTTGGATCAAATCTCAAAGTGCTACAAAGCAAAAGCAGATAAAAGCATCAATAAAAAATAAAATAATAACTATATAAAAGCCTTACCAAAAAGCAGCAATGTTAATTAAGGTTATAGGTTCTACTAAAAAGGAAAGTTTTAAGTCCTTTTTTAAATGTGTCAGTCGTCTGTGGAGCCCTGAGATGTTCACACGTTTTATGTTCTTCTACACGTCCAAAAGGTGCAGGTTCATATAAAGAAAGAGTCTGATGTAAAGCTGCTGTTCTTTTTATAAATCCTGATGGGCCACTGGAGTTCCAAAATGTTCGTGAGGGTGAAAGAAAATATTTGATGAACAGTACTTGGAAATGTAATTTTGATGAAAATCAAAATCAAATTTAAATTATGACCACAGGCCATAAAAAATGTTTTCCTATTGCATACGGACACCATTTTTATTTTTTCATAGCTCAGTCTTGTTGATTGATGCCCTGTTTTGCCACCAAAACTGCACTGAACTGAGTAAACCAGGCCTTGACTTTCTTTGCTGTACTTGACAACTGCCATTGTGAGGGATGGCGACGCCACCAAATAGAAGTCTGGCAGCGACACTGTAATCTGTCATTGTCAGGTAAAAAAAAGAAGGGAAATGGCCTCTGAGAAAGATGAAAAGTATTCGTCGTGACCATGAACTATAGTAGACAGGTGACTTAAACTCTATAATCTGCCTGAATCCATCAAAGGCAATTTCTCCTCCCTCCTCTGTGCACGGCAATCTCTCTGTGTCAGGGCTAAGCCTGGGCTTAGCCCCATGGCCCACAAGCCTGTCGAACATCTGAGCACCTGATCCTGGCATCAAAACCACAACAGCTTTGGTTTTTGGGCTTCGCCTTGCTTGCAGAAACACAACAGCTTATAACGTGAGCTCATTACTAGTGCGGCGCAGAATCAATTCTCCTTGCAAACATAAAAAGACCCTGCCTTTGTGCAGTAAATAATGGTATTTTTGGTTAAATGAGCACAGGGATTTCTGTAAATCCCTTTTCTCTCTCACTCTACTCCCAGGCCGTCTTTATCAGTGGACAATTAGATACTACCACCCTTAAAAAACTGAAAACAGGAGTTTGCATTGCAGTGGTACAAAATTATGCCTCAACCTTTCCGCACTACGGTGGGCTTACACCTTTTCCCCTCAAGCTGGTGATTACAGATGTGACGGGATTCCACAGGATGACCGAATAGACCTTGATGCAGGCGCATCCTCCTCCTTATTAACTTATTAGCCATGGACCAGTGGACTGCAGAGGCAAGAAGACAGAGTAATGTTCTTACACATCCAAGATTAGCTTTATTGTGAGCTAAAGAGGTTTCTACTATCTTTAGAGAGAGAAGGAACAATAATGACGCGAGGTATTTATAACAAACTGAGGGGATATAGAGCTTATTCGTGTCGACAACACGACTCATTTGAAGCCACTCTAATTAAAAGCTTCTTGTAGCTCTTGATTAAATATAAATTTATTCATTTTCTGTGAATAATTGGTGCTTGTCTTTCTTCAGTTTGCCTCTAATGTCCTCGTAGGTTTTTTCCCTATTTAACATTCCTCTCTTCGCTGCCCTTGCCGTTCCGCCTCATCCCGCTTGACGTTTAAGCGTGATCAATATTTTTGCCATTATTCAGGGGAGAGCCACCTCTGCGACAGCATCATAATTCCTCGCTCTCCGCCTTATACTCCCCACCCAAATATGATGGCTTGGAAAGGAGCGGGTCTTTGCTAGAAATACTTGAACTGCCTCAAAACCCTCCTCTGGGTAAGAATATTCCATCACTCCAAAGATTTCTGTGTTTGCATCTTTGTAGAAAATATAAGAAGGAGTTTATTCTAGATTGTGTAAGAGCTACAAGTGTTGTGGATAGCTGAGCAATACTGGAGTCCACTGGGAAACATGGTAAAACAATATTCCGGCACTAACCTAGTGGAAACTCTTCTGGGTTTGCAGCATGAAGTCCCGGATTGCAATCTCCTGTCGTAAGCAAATCCCTCTGAGTCATATACCCATTTGCAATGCCACCTTCACTTCTCTCTCTTTTTCTCCCCCTCCCTGCCCCATCCGTTATTCCTGCACAGCCATCACCCCATCCCATGCTCATTACCTTATGCCCATTAATCCCATTATGTAGCCATTAAACAAGTGCTGATAACACCAAATGAACGTCAAGCTCCAGGAGCTAATAACTAGGGTCCTACCTCGGCACGTTCGACCCTGCCGGGGAGAAAAGGAGACGCAGAGAAACACAGCGAGGCTGTAGAACAGTACAAGTGTAGTTTTCTAGGAGAAAGCTAGAAGCCAGGTGTGTAAATATATCAAAGCACTTTGTATATTTACTAGGTTTGTTAAAATAGCCGATTCATTTGGATTTTTTATGAAACATTTATTCTGATAAATCGCGATCCGTGACGTCGTACATCAGTGAACACGTTACATCTACTGCGGAATACATATGATGGATGGAGATCCCAAGGTGTTACTAAAGCGTCTCTTTGGTTCTGTCAAAGATCTCCACTCTGTGCGCTGGAACACATAAGAGCATTGTAAGGAATTACCAACAGAACGCTGCGAGAAGCAGGGAGTGTGTCGGTGCACAGAGAGGGAAACCAGGGAATAACCATGTTATTATGACGTCACATCGTATTCTTAAATAAAGCAACTTATTTGACTGTGATGACAATGATGTTTACCTCGGGTACTGTTGTGAGCTTTTTACTCTATAGAAATATAATTTATGTTTCTTGTTATTCTTATTCTTATACTTATTATTATTATTATTATTATTAGGGTTTTTACAGCCAAAATTTTTATAAACAGTGAAATAAATGTTATGAATTTTGGATTGTATAAGGATTGTAAGATCTATTAATTGATTTGCTGATGTAATAAAAAAACATTTGAATCAAAACGACTTTAAATGCCTTTAACGGCAAATACTGGGATTCATTAATTACAAACCACACGATTAATTCGATTAACTTTCAATCACCTGATAGCCCTGATATTTACTCATGTCTACAGAAGAGACTTAAAGCCTACGTCAGCTCAGAACCAAAGTCAAAGAGAATGGAGTGGAGTCTCCGACCATTATTAGGATTCAAGAGCCAAGAAAAGTAACAAGATTTGCCAAACCAACTGTGGGAGTGTCCTTCAATGAAAGAGTTGTATCCAAGAAGGAAAACAAGGAGCTACATTGGCTGTTCAGGGAACTGAAACTGAAATCCGGCTGAAGAAGACATGCACAACCCTGATGTAGAGTAACTACTTTTGATTAAAACCAAGACTACAATTTTTTTTCAACAACATTTTCATCCATGATTACACGAGACTGTAACATTGAGGTCATTAAACACTTAAGAATAAATTATCAGGATATAGTATTGCTGCAGAAAACGATGACAAAATGTATTTTACAAAATAGAAAGCAGTATCTAGGCACAGGGTGCGCCAACAGGCTGTCAGATGACATTGAAGACATTGCATGTGTAAAAGATTTGTTTCCTCTGCTGAGAAGGCGGAGGTCAGATTCCAGCCCCTCCGGGTTGAAGGATCAATCCGCCCGATTCTCTGCTTCATCACAAGTGTTCGATAGGATCTGAAATAGGGCTGGGCGATTAATCTTAAAAAGATTGCGATCTCAATTCAGCCGTATCTACGCTCCCATTTCTGAGATACGCCGATTTTCCAGCATTTTAATTTATAACTTGTTCTGTAGCAAAACTCGCCAGCTTAGCCGCAACCTATGTTACGACGAGCAAGATCTGGGCCTTTAAGACCATGGCCTGGTACCTTTGTCTTGCGAGTTGCTAAGGGCTAAAATAAGCTTTACTTTGCCTAACCTGAGTGCTTAGCTTAATTCTTAACTATGAGGTCTACTGAGTAGCTGGTGAGCTAACATCACGTAGCACATGCAGTAACGGGAGTGGTAGTCTCTCCTAACTCCTTATTCATGTCATCTGTTTCTTTCCCCCACTTTATTTCTCCGTTGTTTCACGGCGGCTATTATCTCTTTCACTTGTAACAATTTGGAGGAGCTGTCACTAGACGGACGAAGTCCGGTTACTTCGTTACAGTAAGTGGCAAACAGATAATTTGGAGGGAATTTGATTAGTTCTGGATGTAGAGTCTAATGTAGCAGATAAGCAGTCATTGTGGTTGATGGGTTAAAACACCATCTAAGGACATTGAGCCAAAAACAGACCCCTTAACAGTCGTTTACTCTGCAATCACATGAGTAATCAGGGTAATTAGACGAGCTGTAATCATGTTAACAATAACTGTGTGACAGTATAAAAACTCAAGAGCTTCAACTAATGTTAACTGTGTCGGGCACGGTCGGGTTCGGACATGAAAATAGACTGACAGTCTACTGCGTACGGGTCGGGCTCAGTAAGTGGTCTCCCGGATTCTGTCGGACAAGAAAACAAATATGCACCCCGGGGGCACTGGAGTGTGCAGTAGAGCTGTGTAAGTGTACCCTGTAGTGCCCGCACACATCTTTCTGTGTTACACACAGAGAGCGCATGGAGCTGTTAAATACCTCAAATACACAACGAAGGGTAATATGATGTAAACTGAATGGTGAGATCGAGGAGAGAATAGTGATCTCATACCAGAGCAAAAATATCAGTGATTCTAATTTTAGCCAGAATCGGCCAGCCCTTATCTGAAAATTGGTGAACCAAGCCAGCCAGGTTCAAACTATAGGAAACTCTGATGGAGACTGTCAAGGAAACCTGAACTGGATGTCTCTGCAAGTTTCCCTATTTATACAAATATTATCCCTCTTTACCCTAGTTATCACAGGTGACTCTATTACTTAATCAATGTCCAAGGTTATAAAACTCCATCTTCTGTCTCACCACACATCCCATTTAGAATCTCTCCATTATAGACAAAACCATGTGTTCCATCAACAAGTCAACAGTCTGCATTTATTTACTGAATTTATAGCTTTATATGGAGCATATGACACCCTTCATATATTGAAAGACCAGGGAGTTTCCTCCAGAATTGGAGAGGTGTCATACTGTGTTCCACATGTATTGTTGGGTCAACTCTCTTAGCTTGAGGTATTTGAAATAAGTCTCCAAAGTGTTCTCCTTCACATGATTTGTCTTGACCGAAGAAATTCCTGCACAGAGACCTGCAACAGTTCTGGTGTGCAAATCCATCATCTGATGTTGTTGAAAGGGTTAATGGAGCCACAGAGTAGTTGGTTCCCTTCAAACCTTCCTCAAGGTGTACAGCTGGTGCTCAGAATCTCAAACATTAACAGATACAACCAGAGATTTGGGGATTTGATTGCACCTATTCTACAACTTTAAGAAGCCCAACTCGCTGGCTTTGAGACTGGCATTTCCAAAAAAATTTGCAAATCAGAACATGTTCCATGTATGGATGTATTCTTTAAATTCACCAGACCAGACACTTTCTACAAAGCACATTTGATTGTTCATCCTGTAATTCATCAGATAGTGTTTAGGTAAATCTAATGTAAATTAAGTTAAATAGGAGTAAAATGACCAGAATATGTTTTTGGCTCAACTGAATTAACTGAAATGTTAATAATAACCTGATGCTGTTGGAAAGATGAAAATATCTTATATATATATTTGTCATTGACTGAATTAAGCTTAAACTACTTATGGTGTTCTTTGACTGAAAAAATACAGGATAGTTAGCCTAAATATAATGGAAATTAATGAGGAAATTCTTCCCAGGATTAAGACTAAAATGAAAAAGCAGACACAATTAACGCTACCCTCATCATAGAAGTTAAGGTTGGCAATTCTTCGAGCTCTTCTCAGGCTCTGAGAAGCAGGGGGAAAAGGTGGAGGGTTAAAAAGTGGTGGCAGTACATAGCTGGCCCATTATGGTTGGTCTTAAAACCAGAAGGCCGTTCTCGATCGTTGACCTCACTGCGGCTCAGTTCGGCTTGAGTGATGAGGAAGGACAAGGTCATGGCAACGAAGAAGAGGGGAATTGCAGCTCTGTTCGACCATTCATCAAGTGTACACACACTCAGGAACCTGAGGAATCTCACAGACCCTCGTTATTTCTCTTTCACATACAGATATCTGTACAGCATCACGTGGCTATTCATTCTTAGCCGATAGCTGATCAGAGTGGCCTCTTGTTCACCTACATGTCCCTACCGGCACTCTTGAGGAAGTGTGAGGCCCCGCTGGTCAAAGTCCAAAATGTTTCATGAATCACATTGAAGAGAGCCAAGGAGGGGATGGAGGATGAAAGTCAAATCAGGGGGGGGCAATGTATGGAGTGATCACTGTGGTGGGGACCTTGTCTTCATCCATGAAGAGAAAAAAACACTTAAGAGGGATAGAGGCGAGAATAAAATCCTGAAAGTATTGTATGGTTAGTGAGATACCGGCGTTTCCCAGCTCCAAACTATAAACTATCTATGTGATTCTGTGGTTCTCCAGTTCATCCATGATCCTCACAACAGATTATCTAGCCTTTTCCCTCATGCTTTCCACATTTGCTGTTTCTTTGTTGTGTTCGCTAGCCTTTTGAGTTATTGCTTGTTCTTGGACTCTGCTAATGGTTTGGGTTCGCTGTGTTAGATTTTTGGTATAACCCAACTACTGAAGCTCCATGCCTTTTGTTTGCCCCTGGGTCCTCAATCTATACTGCTGAGAAGGTGACAATGATATCTGCCTATGAATAACCACAAAAGGTCAACACTGAGGTTGAGTGCTAGTAAAGGCACTGAAATGTATAACAAAGTGGTGGGAAATTTAAAAAAAAAGGTAACAAAACACTACTCATAAGGAACAACCTGGAACAGACGCTGGTGGTGGCCCTCTTCTGCTCCTGCATGGAGAGCCTTTCTGCGTACTTCATCACATTGTGGTACTCTGGATGCTCAGCTGCAGACAGGAGAGCTGCCCTCTGCCCTCCCTGGAAGAGATCTCCAGCTCCTGTTGCTTTTTTAGAGCCCAATCAATCCTCAAAGACTCCGCCCACCCTGAACATCACATGTTTCACCTGTTGCCCTCTGGCAGGCGCTGCCGGTCCATCAAAACCCACACTTCCAGACTTTTCCTTTCTTTTATTTATTTACTATCTTCTCCTTTCATTCTACCAACCTGGAATAGCACTCCTAGTTTTGTCGTATTTTGTTCATTGACAGTAAAGCTTCATTTGTCTTAAATAATAAGGAGGGAATGAAGTATGGATGTCAGGAAAGGAAGGAAGAAAGGAACAGACCGATGACAGATTTTTTTTTATTTCTTTGGCAACATTGAAGAAAATATTGGTGATGGAATGAAGAAGGGACCAAAACATCAACTGATGGATGTGTGAGGAAAAGAAAAGGCCCAATGAATACAGCGGGAAATGCCGATGAAACATGACGATAGTGGGATGAGAGAAGTTCAGGGATAAATAGGTCGCCCCAAATGTGTCAGGAGCATTTGCTCTCCTCAAAGGAAAAACCTGCTAAATCAATTGGAAGCTTCATGTCTCCACAGTGGACCCCTGGTCATGATCAGTGTAATTTCCTCTCATGCTGCCACATTTGTAGCTTCAGGCAAATCTCATCTATTCCCTCCCGACACTCCATCCACTGCTGCATGGCAGAAAATTAACAGGGCTGGTGCTGATTTGACGAGGTGTACGTGTGTATAAATTCTGTATGTGGAAAAAAATGAAAATCAAGTCCCATTTATCAAAAGTAGCTGCATCATGACGCTTTTACCATTTAGTACTATACCCAACATTCAAAAGTAAGTTCGACACGCAAGTCGACCACATCGGAATCCGCTCCGGCAGTTTATCAAATACTGACCAAAGGTTATCAGTTGACTTTGTGTTTGAATGGGTAGAAATTACATTTTGTTTGTGACAGTTAGCACAACTTCAATAACAAAATTGTCACCAGGCTCATGAATCCTAAAGTCTAAATGTTTTATGCCGTGATTTTCCATCGGTCCATCCATCCAATATCGTCTACATATCTAGGGTTGTGTCACTGTAGTAGGAGGCTAATCAACTTTCCCAGGTCCTCCTGGTGGATCAGCAATTTTTCCCAACTATTAAAATGTAATACCGACAATGAGTTGTGGATGTGTCGCAGGTTTTCCTCCCTGTTACACAGAAAACCCCTGACTACAAGGCATCCCAACCAGATGTTTGATTATCTCCACTGGCTTGTGTGAGGGTGAAAGAAGAGCAGAGAAGCAGTGAAAACTGCCTTCATATCGATGTATTAAATGTAAAGGATGAGTGGAAATACAGACTTAGTTTGAGACAGACATATCTATTTTTATACATTGGAGGTGTGAGGCGGTTGGAAAAAGCGGATTTTAGCTGATATCTTTGCTGCTTTTCCCCCGCCTGTATCTCTCACCCGTCTCTCTCTCTTTCTCGCTCTCACTCTCTTTTTTTTCAAACCCGACCGGTCATGGCAGTAGGCCGTCCACCCTGAGTCTTGGATCTGCTCGAGGTTTCTGCCC
>VRLP01003546.1:0-62424 GCA_009660295.1 Lophius piscatorius | reverse complement strand
TACCGGATTCAGCTTTTTGAAGTAAGTAAGAATTTGAAACAAATTTTAAGTTTTCAATTATAGTTCTAATTAAATCATTTGAGCATTCGGGTTCAAAGTATGCTAAATTAGTTTGACCGACCATAATGAATAAAGGTGAAACTTTTCCCAGTACTCTAAAATCTCAATCGATTATGCTGACTTGACTCAAATATACTCGTGTATACCAACATAACTGCTTAATCCTGGGTAAAACCCATTTAATTATGAGCAAATACTTTCCAACACAACTAAGCTACTCAAACAGAACAGAACTCCAACAGAACTCAGTTTAGTAGGGCAATTTTAATGCTGCAAAATTAACTGGACCAACCGTAATTGACTATACTGTCTATCCCCAGTGTATTCATTTAGATAAGCGTAATTATCTTACAGCAGTTTCATTGTGTGAAAATACTTGATGTTTTAAAAGTGAATTCAAAGAGTTTTTGATTGTGTGAATAATTCAAGTCTGACGACACTGCATAATCAAACTATTCCTGCACATGCACCGTGTAGTCCTACATCCTTGTGAAATAAATACATTGAGATTAGTGAGGATGGATTAACAAATCTCAATAATCTCATTTTGCATTCAGATTTAAGGGTGTAGAACTTTAATGGTTCAATGGTTCTGTGCAAAGATCTCATGTGTAATGGTTTGCACTGTTCATTGAGGCTTGAGTTGCTCAATCCTTGCAGCCTTTCTTTGCGGTGTTTGTTTTCCATGTGTTTGTGTCAACATTATTAAATTAGCAATTTACAAGCAAAGCTACAGAAAATTTAACAGGAGGAAAATAAAATAAATGACAATGATTTATGAGGATATGTTACAAATACTAAAATGAACAATCTAAAATAATAGATGAATAAAGAGAAAGCATTAAAAGGCTTCAGAACAGGAATAACACAGACAAGTGGGAGTAGAGCAAGAAAAGGTGCAGGAGTTTGAGTATGTGGGGTCAGATGTTCATAAGAGACAAAGCCAAAGATGGCCCTCGTCACTCCCAAAGAGTGACGAGGGCTGACAGGATTAGGAACGGGCACATCAGAGGGACAGCCCAGGTAAGACGACGGGAAGACAAAGTAAGAGATGCCAGATTGAGATGGTTTGGACACGTGAAAAGGGGGGATAGTGGATGCTGGAGGCGGAGCTTCTCTGCACTCTGGTGCATTCTCTAATTTTGGATTTTTACACCAGGTTGACCCAAAGTAAATTGTACTCTCTCGCCTCAGGGGGATTTGATGTCCTTATTTGAACCTGGCTTGGCGACCTTGTGGACCGCGGGCTAATTTAGCCAGTATCCTCAGCCGGTGTTAACAACACACTACTGCTCACCACAAAACACACAACTTTTCGACATGACAAATGCTGATTGTATCTCCGTTTATTTTTTGGCATAAATGACTTGACAATAAACTCAGTTTTGACCCGAATTTAACGGAAGCCCAAAAACGTAGCCACCAGAGGCTACAAGTATTACGTAAGCTCAGAGGACTCTATGTCGCCCCCATCTCCTCCTTCTGCTGTACCAGATCACCATTCAGCCCATGCTCCTGCACTCTTCCACCTTCTTTGTTAACTCTGCTGCTAAGATAATCAGTCTCCCTACACAGAACCACACAGAACTCAATTTTTAAGCAGCAGCACGCATTGTTACCTCAGTAGCCTAGGACAGCATCCAAACACTCGACCACCACCTCACCCTCACGCCCTCAGGGGGCCGGTACAGAACACAGAGTTGCGGAAGGGTTCGCTTCGGGAAAAGCCTGATCCCCGCGGTATCACCGCCTTGAACAGTAAACCATGCTGAATAGACTAAACTCTTATCAATAGGCTGATGTCATAATTTTGTGGTACGTTTTGTTGTTGTTGTTGTTGTTGTTGCTGCTGTTGTACTTCTGTCACTGTGTACTTGTGTGCTTAATGTGTGATCTGAAATGTACAGTGGTGGGAAAAGAATTTCCCTTAGGAGAGAACAAAGTCTTTATCAGCTCTCCGTCCCTCTGGGCTTCTTTCTGGTTTTCTGCAACTTCTCTTTCTATAAAAAGTGTTAGATTTTAACAACATTTTTTCATGTCACAGCTGAATGTTGAAGTATGTGCATATAGCTACTCCCTGTGGAAGAAAGTGGTATTATGTCTCCAAACTTCTCTCTCAGAGATCAAAATCACATTTTTCCGGTCTTTTCCCACAAAAACGGTAGAATAACATGAATAGTTGTATTTCTAATTTGATGATTTAGTCATCGATTGCTTTGTTTCATGGCTGCTGTAGTATTATGATGTCATTGTCTTTTTTTCTATCTTAAAAAAATCCGAATAGGATAGAAATATTGACATTTTGTTGTGTTTAATCACAGATTACTCACATGTGGAAACAGGTATGATTTTATTGAGACTGAAAAAAAATGATTTGATGTCTTACCTGTCCATAGACACCAAGGTCCTGCAAATTCACCTGAGAGTTCTGGAGCCTTTTCAAGTTTATTTTGGATATGTAATTCAGGTGAAAAGTCTTGAAAAGTAATGGTGGCTTTTGTACCCGATTTAAAAAGACTGCATTTTCAGGCCTCCAAGATGTCGTTTTTTTGTGAACTAATCAGTTATTTAAGCAAAAAGTGAACTGTTGAAAATACTTTCAGCCATTACCATTTGAGCTTTACAAAAATGTTGCACTTGCAGATCCAGCGATCCATGACTCTTCATTTTGCTTTATTTTCACCACCCAAAAAAACAAGATTATCTATCTAAAGAAGTCCTCTGCACCAGTGCCTTCATTCGGGCCGCTAATTGGCGAGGAGGTGTGAGCCAGAGGGAACATAATGCTGCATTCCTAAATGGCCAGTCTGGGCCAACGCTCAGGACATTTACTTCCAGTTGTACATTTCACGTCTCTGGAGAGCTGGTAAAAGAGTTCGCCACATAGCTTTGAAGAAAGTGCACAGAGGTACAATGTGGGGTAGATGGCCTGGTTCTGCTATGAGGTCCCTGGATGCCGTTGAGATGTCAGGCTGCAAAGTAATGCCCCACTGAATCCAGCTAATAAGCTGTAAATGATGGTGGGTGTTCCACTCCCCTCTTTTTCTCTCTGGTTTAACAAGGGGATATCCAGTTTTATCACACTTACCTTTAAACAGCATGGGGTTGAAGACCCCGCCCTCGTTTTTCAAGAATTAACATAGTATTGATGCTAATTTAAGGGTTTAGTCTGTAAAATTTTGCGGTATTTTTCTGAATCGTGCTGTTTTTCTTTTAGTGTTTAATCATAGTTAGTTTAGAAAGTCTTTAATATCCCCAGAGGAGTTGGTCCTCTTCCTCCTATTTGCAATTCTGTGATGCCATCTATAGTAGCCTATTATGGGAAAACTGAACTCTGGCTCTACAGAGGACCATTAGCATTTTTAGGCTGAAGTGACTGGAAGATGATGAAGAAACGCTTTGCCTCTAAGGAAGGAAGAGAGGAAGAGGATGATGAATATGTAGTTGCTGGATTGCGGTTCTGTGTTTTGAAAAGTGGAGGGTCATACTTACTATTACGCAAAAGAAAAGCAACAGAGATTGAAACCTCTACATCAAAAGAAACATGAAGACCTGACTCATGAAACCACTGAGTGGTAAATAGCTGAAGTGAGTGCAGTCTCGGGGGATTCAACTCGGCGGGCAACAGAAGACCTCACGATGCAAGTACTTCCTCCTCCGTTGGTCGAAATTCCTCTACATCACTGGAATGTGACTAGCTCCAGGTAGGTTCAGAAAGGTCTGACCAAATGTGACTCTGACCAAACCCTTTATCTGGCGACCTTTCAAACAGGCCCAACCACTATGTTGGCAAGCCGAGGACTGAACTACTGTGTCTGCCACGTGGTTAACCAGCAGGTTGGAGCGATTTTTATCACGTCATACCTTCACAGACTGTAATCTCAACTAAGAGGTAGCATATAACATGTGGCTTCTGGAGGGAAGCAACCCTCACCATAATGGCTTAAGTGAATGTGCATTCCATCCTCCTCATGATAATAATGATTCAAATTGCAGGCATATTTTGTATACCCCTTATATCAAACCACCTGCTCAAGGGATTTTACAACTGGTGCATTAAATGAGGCACTACATTGTTAGCAGTTAATTAATGGTTCCTGAGTGCAGGTGACTATCTTCATACCTGTGGTGGAAACAAGCTTGATAACTCTCACAGCTTTGGAGTTTCATTTCTCACAGAACTATTCACACCTAACAGGCAAATTAATAAGTGGTTTAACGGGAAGTCAAAGATCCTCTTCTATCTCACAAAATTGAGATTCCACAGTATTGTTTGTACATTAAAGCTATAGGAGCATGAGAAAATACCCTCATGCTTATTTCTCTCTGCAGAAGGGGCAGTGGATGAGTTCTCTCAAAAGTTCCTGCAGCAGATGGGCTTTTCTTTCTCGACTTCCAAATGCAGGGAATCAACTGTATTCAATCATTTTAATCCGTTTTTATTGTCATGTTAATTAAGAAAAGGAAATGGCCCAATTACATACCATAATTAGCGAGTAAATCCACTAACAACACGCGCAAACAAATCCTAGCATGTCGTCCTGGACTCCAAATCCATTACAGGGACTCTGCTTTCCTTCAAGGTGACTAATCGGATTCCCCTGATTTGACTGACCTTTGCCAGAGCTGTTTTGATGCCAATGATTTCCTGTCTCTATGCTTCAGCCTGAGCAGCAGACAGAGCAAGTGTAGCGGTCTGGTTTGTGTTCCCGGCCGTCGCGTGAAACGTGAAGTGAGCCGTAAGGAGATCCTTGTGCGTGAATGAAGGTCACCATTCAGAAGCGCTGCTGTAGGCTGGTATTGATGAGGCCCCCTGCGAGATTCTAACAACTCCATCCACTATTTCAACGTCAATCTGATCCCATCCTTGGATGACTGAAAGAAAAAACATCTCTACAGGAAGGGTTCTCAATTTTTTTTCAGTCAGAGCAGACTTTAAGGGCGGCTCTTACTCAGGAGGTCTTTGAGGTTGATCCTGATCCTCAGTCGGCTCCCCTGGCGTCTAACATCGTCAGCCCACTGCCCCCCTGGGGATGGATGAAATACAGAGAACTAAATTCACTATGTTGCACTGTACTATAGACGTGATAATAAAGAGTAGAGATTATTATGGCCTGTCGGCAAAGGTTCTATCGGTCTGCTCCCTCTGGGTTGGGAGTGAGTTGCTGCCTCAAATGAAGAATTTTGATTATCTTGGTGACTTGATGGGAAAATGGACCAATCACACGGATTTACGGTCCGGCGGAGAATCAGCAGTAATGATGGCGCTTTGTCAAATCTTTTTAGGTGGAGATAAAGCTGTTTCGTAAGACAAAGTTCGCAATTTACTGTACATCTACGTTACAATTCTCACCCATGGTCATGAGCTCTGGGTCCTGGTGGGAGTTCGGAGTGAAGGCGCCACTCCATGACACCCACGCCTCTGGTTCCCCCCTGATGAGCTGGAGAGTGTTGCTAGGGAAAGGGAGGTCTGGAATACCTTTCTTAGCTTGCTGGCACCGTTACACGACCCCAGAAAATGGTGGATTAGATTTGACATAAACACCATACTTAATATTTTAATATTTCATTAATGTAGTGAAACACCCCCGTTTTAACTGTTGAAGATGCAATTATTTAGTTCTTTCAAAACAAAAATCCCATAATTCACCCATGTCTCATTTAATTTGCTCCACCGATTAGATTATTGATTGAGACTTAATTGCTTAAGAGACTAAACATTGTTTAAACAATTTTCTATATTAAGCTTTTGGGAGATTTTGCCACCAGACATTCTGATCAATCATTTTAAAATTAGCATTCTAGAACTGGATCACAGTTTTGAATGAGTCACTTCTGAGTGAGATTTTTTGACAGCCTGTTTCCCTGTTTTTTTTATTTCTTTAACAAAACAAGCAATCAATGAGTGGAGAAAATGATCATGAAACTGATAAATAATTAAAATTATCATGCATTTCACCCTCGTAATAATAACTTGAAATTCCACCCCACCCAAGCTCCGACAGTAAATTCCTGTTTTTACATCAATGCATGACTGATAATAACCCCATTTTAAAATATTTATTCAACATATAACAGCGGACTGTTTTTCCACTCTGTATTTTACTCTAACTTTACTTCCATGCAAATCTTCAGGATCAGTTTCATGTCGGAAGCTCACTATGGAGGGGGATATCTGGAAATCCCTTCGGAGCCTGCTGCCACCGCGATCCAGCGGAAGAAAAAGGGATGGATGGATGTCGGATGCTAAAACCACATCATGATTAAGTGGTATCAGAGCTTACGGCTCGTTTGTTTGGAGAGTATAGAACATATTTCTATAATTATTCAGACTTCATATTTCTGTATTAAGTGATTCTCGTGGTTAGTAAACTTAGCTGGCGTGTTTCTTAATGAGGCTGTTTTCTTTAATGCCTTCACTAAATTCATCAGTTAAATAGTGTCTAATCACGCGACGGCTCTCCTCAGCCAGCTAGGCTGAGTTTGCAGGATGTCTAATTAGGTGGAGGCCATTGTTTACAGCTGGGACTTTAACTCACACTGAAAACAAACAGGACACTAAAGTCCTGCTTTGAAACATTCAACGTCTCATTTTTTTAAGGTTTCACTCCCTGGAGGCTTCAAGTATAGTTGAGGAATTCACCATTCAACAGGGCAACAGCTGCTCGCCGGTGCACCAATCAGCCATAACATTAAAACCACCAGTCTAATATTATCTGGGTCCCTGTTTTGCCACCATAACAGCTCTTTGATGTCACTGGGGGTTTTATACCTTTCTATGAGAACATAGACAGGAAAAAAACACAGGCTAGCCCTCATTCGCCAAAACACATCAATAATGTCCCTGTCTCCAAGATCACCAGCTGTCCCTCCGCCCAGAATTTTACACACTGCACCTTTAAGGTCCATTTATAAACAAATTAAATATTGATATGAATTATGGATATTAAGCATGATAGTTTGTACTGAATCATAAATTTCACTGGAGGCAAATATAATTTCACGTAAAAAAAAAAGAATTGTATTAATTAGTTCACTCAAAAGCAAAAAGAAAACTTTGTTGTGATAAATGAAAACAATGGTTGATTCTTAAATGTAAATAAAAAAGTTTACATCTATGTTCATAAAAAGGATTAATACATTTGTGAGGTGTCTCTCTCTCTCTCTCTCTCTCCTACCCGTTAAAAGGCAGTTCTTCCTCGCCACAAGTGCTTTCTCACGGAGGAATTTGTTGGATCTCTGTAGATAATTATATAAAGAGTCTGGTCTAGACCTGCTCTTTCTGGAAAGCACCTTGAAAAATCTGTTGTTGTGAATTGGCACTATATAAATAAAGATTGATTGATTGATTATGATTAATGTAATATATATAATATAATAATATATTTACTTTCTGTCATGGAAGAATCCAACTTAACAAAAGCCCAGTAATATTAGCTGTATGAAATCATTTTTGGATGATAAGAAAGAAACTGTTTATCCTTTTTTGTCCCTAAATGAGTTTGTTTTTAGATCAAACACTGAGTAAAATAACAACTTTTATTAGTTTAACTATGAGAGGGAAAGTTTGAATAAGATCGTTTAGTGGAACACCTGCAGGTTCCACTGCAGAAGGAATTCTTCTTTATTCTCCTTAACTATCATATATTAGTTGATGGATTATTATGTTCAACACTGGAAAGTAACTTTGGAAATGTTTACTTATGTTAGGTTTGGTCTCTTAAAATAAGTAAACCTGTATGATGAGACATAAACCCAAATCACTACACAGCTTGACCTTAACTGCATGTACTTCCCTCCTTGTCTGTTTTGTGTTTCACAAAAGGTGTATCATGCACTTTGATGAGAAAACATGAATTACTTTGAAATAAAAAAGTAATAGGCTAGTCTCTCAAAGAGCTCTGGTGAAGGTCAAAAGCACACACGCGCAGAACAAACAAAAAAAAAGAAAAAGCATCATCTGCTGCAAGTTCAAAACAAATGTTTTTCATAAGAAATGTTTTTTACCAACTATGTCACCAACCATAAATATAAATGCAAACAGGTTAAAAAAAATAAAAATAAAGAATAAAAGAAGCAGCAGGGTGTAACCTGCTAGCACCTATGTTTTATTGCCCTGCGGTGGAAATGAGGTGAAATAGGACTCTTATCAGGTACGGGCGGCGTTCGGACAACAACTGATGGCTGATAGGATGAGGATGCGATGGTCATCATCATCTCTAAACGGGAGGCAGTCATTTCTGAGCTTCACTGCTCTCTGCTGCAACTTCCGTTCATCTGGATGGGGATAAAGATTCTATTTATATTCTCGCTCAACATGGGGGTGGTATATGTCTTCCTCAAGCTCGAGTCCTCTACCAGAGGCCTGGGAGTTTAGGGGTTGAGCAGATTCTTAGCTCTTCCTGGGACTGCACTCTTCTGGACCGAGATTTCATATGTTGTACCTGGAATATGCTGGAGCCACTCTTCCAGTTTGGGGGTCACAGCCCCTAGTGCTCCCATCACCACTGGGAACACCTTGGCTTTCACTTTCCACTTCTACTCCAGCTGTTCCCTCATCCCCCGGTACTCCTTTATCTGCTCCTTCTTCCTGATGTTACCGTCAGCTGGAACCTCACGAACCATCACGTCCATCACCACTGCCCTCTTCTGGTCCTTCTCGAACCACCACTATGTCTGGTTGGTTAGCCAGTAGTTGCTTGTCAGTCTGGAACTTGAAGCCCCACAGGATCTTGGCTCTGCTCTTCTCAACCACCGTCAGTGGATCTTCCTGACGGGACCTGGGTAATTCAAATCCTTTTCTCGGCATATATGTTCCTGTACACTATCCCAGCCATTTGGTTATTTCTCTCAGTATGTGCTGTCCAGTCTTGCATCTTACACCATGCTACCATGGGCTGAACTGTCTCAGGGGCTTCTTTGCACAGCGTACATCTGTCTACTGTGGTACAACTCTGCCTCTACGGATCTTGTGCGTAGGGCCTGTTCCTGTGCTGCCATAATCAGAACCGCAGTGCTGTCTTTCAGGATTGCCTATAATTTCTTGTTGTCCAGCCACTGGAACAATTTCTTGATGTCAGGGCTTGGTCTTCCATGATACACCCTCTTCTTCCTCATCACTCTGTCTCTTTCTATCTGTGGCACTCTCTGAGGAGTGCATCTTGGGGGGAAATCTTACCAATGTATTCTCAGAACCCCTGGTTTCTTCCTAGATTTTTGGATCTAACAGTCACTAATCCTCGTGTTCCTTTTTACTATGCTTGTAGAGTTTCAGGGTGCTTGACTTGGGGTGGAAACCCTCCGTCATCTCCATCATGCATGGTAAGGAGATTTCTTGTCTTGATGGAATGGATGTATGTATACGCTACTCAAAAAAATAAAAGGAAAACATAATCATCACAGTGTAACTCCAAATCAATCATACCTCCGAGATAGCAACCTGTTCAGTCAGGAAGCAATAATGATTGTGAATCAATTTCACCTGCTGCTGTGCAAATGGGACAGACAAAAGGTGGAAAGGAGAGACAATTAGCGAGACAATCCCTATTAAGGAAGGTTTTTGCAGTTGGTGGTCACAGACCATTCTCCTTTCCTCATGCTTTCTGGCCGTTTTTGGCTAGTTTTGCATTTTTCCAGTCCCTTCACCACCAGTGGTAGCTTGAGGTGGTATTTATAGCCCACAGAAGTTGTTCAGGTAGTGCAGCTCCTCCAGGACGGTTCATCCATACGCGCTGTGGACAGACGTTTTGCTGTGTCTCCCAGCACAGTTTCAAGAGCGTGGAGAATATACCAGGACACAGGCCAGTACACCATGAGAGGTGGAGTTGGTCGTAGGAGGGTAACAAGCCAACAGCAGGACCGCTATCTGCTCCTTTGTGCAGGGAGAAACAGGAGGAGCGCTGCCAGAGCCCTACAGAATCTCCAATGGGTGTGCATGTTTCTGCCCAAACTGTCAGAAACAGACTCCATTAGGATGGCATGAATAGGCATTTGCCAGAGAACACCAGAATTGGTAAATCCGCAATATGGGCCGTGTACTCTTCACCGATGAAAGCAGGTTCACACTGAGCACATGTGACAGACGTGAAAGAGTCTGGAGACGCTGTGGAGAACCTTCTGCTGCTTCCAATATCCTCCAGCATGACCGGTCTGACGGTGGGTCAGTGATGATCTGGGGAGGCTAATCCTTGGAGGGTGGCACAGACCTCCACGTGCCAGCCAGGGATACCCTGACCGCTGTTAGGTTCCGGGATTAGATCCTCAGACCCGTTGTCAGACCGTATACTGGTGCAATTGGCCCTGGGTTCCTTCTGGTGCGTGACAATTCACGGCCTCATGTGGTTCGAGTGTGTCAGGATGACGAAGGTATTGATGCTATTGTCTGGCATCATTCATTGAATCCACTGCCGCCACGTTGCGTCACAGACCGTCCAGGAGCTGACTGATGCCCTGAACCAGGTCAGGCGGGGATACCAAAAGCGATCATCCGTCGTCTCATCAGGAGCATGCCCAGACCTTGAAGGGAGTGCATACAGGGACGTAGAGGCCACACACACTACTGAGGAACATTGAGTTCTCTTGAGGACATTCATAAATGTTGGATCAACCTGGGATCTCATTTTTCCACATTGATTTTGAGTATAATTCTGAATCTAGTCCTCAATGGGTTTATGTTTTTGGTTTCCATTGATCGTTCTTACGTTATTTTGTTCAACAAATTACACATGTAATCAATAAAGATTTTAAACTGGAATATTTCATTTGTCCAGATCTGGGATGTGTGATTTAAGTGTTCCCTTTATTTTTTTGAGTAGAGTATATATATATATATATATATATATATATATATATATATATATATATATATAAAATAATTATATTTTTATATGAAATGATTAAATTTTTTCTGGGAGTATTTATATTCAGTCCATTAAGCTCCCACTCATGAACAATGTGACCAAAAATCAAAAGGCATTCTTGCTTTTACAAATCAGATGACAGACGTTCCCTAAACCAGACTTAAATCACCGATCCATCTGAAAGACCTCATAGAGAAGCCTGTGGACGCGAGTGTGACTGTGAATATAAATCATGAACACACTACATGAAGTCGCTCTCAAGCTGCTGAATAAAAGCGAGCTTTTTGTGCGTGCCTTATTAGATTGACATGGTTTGTGGACATGTGCAGGTGCTGCCAGCGGGACACCGGCGTATAAATAAGGATGAGAACCTGTTAAGAATGGCAAAAACACCCGACGAACATGACTTGGCATCACATTAAATTCCGCAGTAAGGAGATGTTGTCTGATAAGATGCGAAAGCAGCAGGGGATGTGATGGCACGAACATGCAGGGATGCATACGTTTCAAATAAGCAAACATTTTACTAACAAATACAAACAATTCAGCAGGACTGTTTATATCCTAACTCCAAATGATGTTATTTGGTACTATTTCTGTTACCCGGTCTTCTTTAAAGCAAGTCCAACTCATTCTTATACGCATAACTTCCCTATTTGGGCTGTTTAGTTTAGGGGTCGCCACAGCTGATAATTTGTTTCCATCCTCCATCTGTTCTTTGCATCTTGCTCTGTCACACCAAACAACTGCATGTCATCTCTCACCATTTGCAGAAACTTCCTCTTTGGTCTTCCCTTTCCAGAAAAAGAAGTAGAAGTATGTCCAGAAAGAAAGCCTAACAAAATGTCATGCATGTTTGCTTTTTTCTCTGATACAATTTTTAACGTATTACATTTTTAATGGGAACAGTTTTGCTGTGAGGATAAATCTGGTTCACACTGTTAATGATAGACAAGTTATAGGATCTGAGTTTAAAAGGACAAATTTCAACCCAAAATGGACAACCTTTCCCAAACCAAAAAGACAAAAATGTGGCACGGGGGTTAATTAACTTAGGTATAATGATCAACTAAATTACCTTTAATCTTGAATTTGAGTTATAGATAGATAGATCGATATATCAATCTAATCGTTTTATCTGATCAAGTTTATTCTAGTTATTCCAGATGTGTATATTTGTGAAGGGGCAATCAAGTTTATAACATGAAAAACCGCATTAAACTAACTGTTATCTGCTTTTCGGAAGTTATTCAGGATGTTACGTATCTTATCATCATTACTTATTAAACGTAATTACGGTGATAACACTTTTATACCATCGTTGTGCTTGACGATGAATGCATCACACTACGTCATGTTTACCCAAATGTGGGAATTGTAGTCCATTAAAGCGTGAGTCTACCTCATTGTGCAGCTTAAAAAACTACAAGTTCCACACTTCCCAATGCGGAAGTAGCGTAACAAAAACACAGGAGGTTCGTACTATCGAAACGTGAAGATGTCTCATGTGGGGAAAAAGAAGAGAAAATTGGACAAAAGTGGACAGGATCGGATGTATTTTGACAGCTATACGGATGTGACAATCCATGAGGAGATGATAGCCGACCACGTTCGGACTAACACGTATCGTATGGCGATCCTGAGGAACAGTGAGTCGCTGCGTGGTAAAGTTGTACTGGATGTTGGAGCAGGAACTGGAGTTTTAAGCATCTTCTGTGTTCAAGCTGGAGCTAAGAAGGTTTATGCAGTTGAAGCTTGTGCTATTTCCGAGCAGGCTGTGAAAATAATAAAACAGAACAACATGGAGGATAAGATAGAGGTTATTAGAGGCACAGTTGAGACGGTTGAGCTACCTGAGAAGGTGGAGGTGATCGTGAGTGAGTGGATGGGTTACGCCCTCCTGCATGAGTCCATGCTCAATTCAGTCATATACGCACGTGACACTTGGTTAAAACCTGGTGGCATGATCCTGCCCAGCAAAGCCGAGCTTTACATCTCGCCCATCATCGATCCGGTGGTGGAGGACCGCTTATACTTCTGGTACACCGTCAAAGACCAGTATGGCGTCGACATGTCCTCTATGTCTGACTTCGCCAGAAGGTGCATCATGAACGCTGACATCACTGTGAGCTCGGTGACCATCGAGGACGTGCTCTCCCACCCGTCTCGATTTGCTGAGCTTGACTTGCACTCTATCACTGTGGAAGAGCTGAAATCAGTGAAGGGAAAGTTCAGGTGTCAGTCATTTGGCTCGGCCGCCGTGAACGCATTCTGCGTGTTCTTCACCGTGACATTTCCCTGCCCGGATAAACCGCTGGTGCTCTCAACGTCACCGTTCGACCCGGAGACCCACTGGAAGCAGGCGATTCTCTACCTGGACGCCCCCGTGGATGTGGTGCAGGACACGGAGGTCACCGGTGAGATCAGGATGTATCCCTCGGAGGAAAGCGCCAGGCACATATGCATCCACTTAGAATACATGATAGGAGAGCAAAAAACACAATCAAAGACCTTCTCGATTCCTGACTGGAGCGGCGACGCTCAGCCTTAATGCTGCCCGAGCGGTTGAATCACCCAGAATCTCCTCAGTTGTTAGGATGTGTTACCCAGATCAACAAAACTGCTTCCTGTGAGTTTCAGAGAAGCAGGACTGTATTTGTGGCCATATTTTGAAACTTGGATAACATCAGGTGTCACTTGTGTGAATGGCTCCAGCAGACATTTAACACATGGGCATATAGTCATGCTGGGTTCACCATGAAACAGGATGCAAGTAGACTGGCAGCAGCAATAAGGCAACATTATGCAGGTTACAGAATAGAATTTTAACTTTGGCTAGACTAAAAGCTATTGTTTGGTATTGTAGAACATTTTTGTTGCGATAATTTGTGGCGTCTTCCAAACGTATTGCATTATATTGTAATATTCTATGGCAAATTGCAGGACGTATTACAATATATTATGATCTTTTGTGTTATATTGTTGTATGTACTACAATATTTTGTGGCAGAGCAGAATATTGCAATATTTTGTGTCATATCTCACAATGTATTGCAATATATTGCGAAATCTTGTGGCATATTACCATATAAATTGCTAATACATATTGTAATGCAAATACATTTGGCAGTACCTGCACACAAAAAAAGTAGAGAATGCATTATGTATTTACTGTTCAGAATATTTTTTATTATGCTTTATGATTAACTTGTCAAAAATAAACGAATGATACAATAACAATATTCATGCTTTATTTTAAGGAAAAATTCTAAAAAGGCTTTCAACTTGGTTTACTTTATTAGTACAAATGACATGGCGGAACCATTTGATACATTTCAAACAATGCCGACATTGTTAATTTCCTCCTCTTCCATGTGGAATGACTCAGATGGGTTCACAAAATCATCCTGTTGCATCCAAAGACGACTGCAGGACATAAAAGCTCCGAAAATCAGGTCTGTGTCCAGTAAGTTTCAACAATCTAGAGGCATCCAGAGAATCTCAATACTGATAGACAGTTCTGCCACATGTTAACTCTTTTTATGTTGTTCTTGTAGCCGCCTCAAATTTTCATTTTCTTTCAATTGTATGCAATCATGCCGAACGAAATACTGGAGTTCGCGTGAAACCTTTTTTTTCTCTAATTTATTCATAATCCTTAACCGCTTATCGTGTTCAGGGTCGCGGGGGCTGGAACCTATCGCCGCTGACACTGGGCGAGAGATTGAGCACAACACAGACAAGTTTTTCTTAGATGCAAATAAGATGTTTTTTACTAAGACAAAAATGAAACATTTGTTCTGGTGTGAAAGATTTATTCATCTTTTTTTAATTTAGGTACATAAAACATTTACAATGGTTTTGATATGAAAGATATATTAGAACTTTTATTTTTTTTAATTTAAGACCAACTCTGGCAACAACAATATTAGAACTGATGTTTTGTTTTCGTTTTTTAACACCTAAATAATAACCTTTTAATTAGGAAGACGAGCAGCTTAATAACCGAGAAGATGTTACGCTTCATCAGATATTAAGCATAGAAGCTTGATATCTGTTTTAAGCTTCTCATAAAGCTCATTCAATCAGACCAATATTTGTGAAGCCAGTAGGCTACTGATGGTGAAACTATTGTTTATTAACGAAGTTTCAACTGCATCAAAATTATTACATAACTTCAATTATTCGTGCTAACGACATTATTTGGCATAACCTTACCTCTTCCATTCATTCATATAAAAATGGTCCCACGAAACGGAAGTCAATGATGTCATCAGGTCGCCCTTATTCAACTACAAGTGGACATTCAGGTGCAGTATGTAAAAGTATCGGCACCTCTTTAAATTAATAAAATACAATATTCATGACTATTTTTTATTTTTTTTTAGTGTTTAAGGTCGAAGGAAGGTGGCTCGCAGCTACAAAAGCGATCTTTACATCAACCTGAACTTTTGACATCTTGTTTTACAGATTGAGACTAAATCCACTGCTCAAAAACATTAAGGGAATACTTAATCGTGGCAGTATGAAAAGGATATCAATCTGTCCATTGAGAAAACACATCATTTTGAATCAGTTTCACCTGTTTTGGTGAAAATGAAAGTGACAACAGGTGCAATGGAGAGGCAAAAGAGAGAGCACCGCTATATCCCAACAAAATGACCTGACCTGTGATGTATCTGACAAAACTGTCAGCAACAGACTGCATGAGGGCCTGACGTCCTCTACTGGGACCCGTGATCACAGCCCAGCACCGTTGAGCTCAATTGGTGTTCACCAGAGAACCGCAGAATTGGCAGGTTCTCCATTGGTGCTCCTTTCTCTTCACAGATGAGAGCAGGTTCAGACTGAGGTCATGTGACAGAGTCTGGAGACGCTGTGGAGAACGTAATTCTACTGCATCATCATCCAGCAGGACCGGTTTGGTGATGGGTCAGTGATGGTCTAGGGAGAAAGATCCTCGGATGGTCTCACAGACCTTCACCGGCTAGCCAACGGTACCCGGACTGCGGTTAGGTACCAGGATGAATCTCAGACCTTACATTGGCCCAGTAGTCCTGGTCCAGTAGTCCTGGACCAGGACAATGTCCAGCCTCATGTGGTCAGAGTGTGTGTGCAGTTCCTGGAGGATGAAAGTATTGATGCCAATGACTGGTCCTCATGTGAATCCACCTGAGAACCTCTGAGACGTTCTGTATCGCTGCGTCACATGCCACCACAACCGACCAGACTCTCCAGCCCTGATCCAGGTCTGGGAGGAGATCCCTCAGGACACCATCCTCCATCTCGTCAGGATGTATCAATAAATATTTTCAACATGAATGTTTATTTCGTGGAGACCCGGACTGTGATTTTGGTTTTTTTCCCTTAATTTTTTTGAGCAGTGTATAATTTCATTATCTATCTAAAGGAACCTCATCAATTGAGAGAACAATTAATAAATTGCTTAGACATGTACATCAAAGAGAGAGATTAAAGATGTAACTAAAACTCTCCTGTATATCGACCGGTTCTGTGGAGGTTTGACAATTGGTTGATTCAATTCTGTGCATGTGTCTGAAATCTGATTTTCTCACTAATTTAATTATGCTTAGTGATGAAAGCGCTGCATTCCAATGAGGATAAGATGAATATGCTGCCTGGACCGGCTGCAGCCGACAGGAGGCTGCATCTTAGGGGAGGTCTTTCACACGGGCCGGATCTCAGTTCGTAATTACAAACTAAATGGGTTTATTATTTTGCTTCAAACCTGACTCAGTCTGTCATCTGCTGCCAGAATCCAAACATTGTAATTCTGCTCTAGCGAAGATTGTTAAGATCATCTGTTTCCAACTGTCAATAATGAACTTGTGAGCCAATAGTGAAAACAGTTTGATGTGGGGATTAAAAAAAGTCGCCATACTTCTGGAGAAGAAGCAGATTTTGTAAAAAAAACAACCATAAAAGGAAAATTATACAGTTATAAAAAGACAAAAGTGTGAAATACTTGTCATTACAAAAATTAAGAAACAATAAAAAATAAAACATTCTGTTAAAGTTAAAAAAAAAGTCTTTAAGTAAATACTAGTAGAAAAGAACTGAACTAAAAAGTTGCATAAGTTCAACAAATATAAAAATGAAAGTTAATAAGATGTAGGGTTAAAAAGTATAGCATAAAAAAATTAAAGCAAAAAGTAGTTGCTTAAAAGTAAAGAAAAAGCGAAAAGTAAAGGTTAATGTTATAAAAGTACATCAGTATAAAAGGAAAAGTACAATTATAAAAGGAAAACATTCAAGTATTGCATATAATTAAAACAAATATATAAAAATGTATGTATTAGTATATAAATAAGTTGGGGGGGGGAAATAAAATAACGGAAACGCATAAAAGTAAAGGAAAAAACAACTCTAAATGTAAAAAAAGTAGAATTATGAATTCACACCATCTATCACACTGTGATTAAAGTGAGGCTCAACATGGAACACTTTGACATATGAAGTGCAGGGGTCAGGGGTTAAACCACAGATCTGACCCTCAAGGTGATGATCTGGAGGGATCAGAGGCAGGAGGCGGTCCGGAATCACTCTCCACTATGAGCTGCTAGATTGTCATCCATAGCTGCCCTGAAACCATTAGGAAAGCTGTAGAAATAAGTATTGAAACTATACGTGCAGGACATACAGAAAATTGAAATGGCTTTTCTCCCACTCCTCAAGAAATAAAAAATATATAAAATACAACTGAGAAATTAAATGTGATAAGATAAAAAAAATTAAATAAGAAAAAATTCCATAGATATATATTCTTGTAAACATATATCTAAATCAACCTATGTACAACAGTAGAACAGTAGAAGAACAGAAGAACAGCATAACAAGAGTAGAATAGTATAACAAGAGTAGAACAGTATAACAAAAGGAGAACAGTAGAACAACAGGAGAACAGTAGAACAACAGGAGAACAGTAGAACAACAGGAGAACAGTAGAACAAGAGTAGAACAGTATAACAAAAGGAGAACAGTAGAACAACAGGAGAACAGTAGAACAACAGGAGAACAGTATAACAACAGATGGACTGTAGAACAAAAGGAGAACAGTAGAACAACTGATGGACTGTAGAACAATAGTAGAACAGTAGAACAACAGTAGAACAGTATAACAACAGGAGAACAACAGATGGACTGTAGAACAATAGTACAACAGTAGAACAACAGTAGAACAGTATAACCACAGGAGAACAATAGAACAGATGGACTGTAGAACAATAGTAGAACAGTATAACAACAGTATAACAGTATAACAAAAGGAGAACAGTAGAACAACTGATGGACTGTAGAACAATAGTAGAACAGTATAACAACAGGAGAACAGTATAACAACAGTAGAACAGTAGAACAACAGCAGAACAGTAGAATGACAGTAGAACAGTAGAATAACAGTAGAACAGTAGAATAACAGTAGAACAGTAGAACAACAGTAGAACAGTATAACAACAGGAGAACAGTAGAACAACAGTAGAACAACAGTAGAACAGTATAACAACAGTAGAACAGTAGAACAACAGTAGAACAGTAGAACAACAGTAGAACAGTATGTAGTGCAGTAGAAAATCAATGTGAAGTTATGTCCAAAAAACATGTATTTCATAAAGACTAATCCTTAAAATATGAACATTTAGCGTAAAATAAGACATATACAAGAAAGATCTTGTATGAAGAGTTTATTCATAAGCACCAAAGTTGGACTAAATCGGACCAACACTTGACAAATTCTGACCTGAGAACTTCAGGAGATAGAGCTTCCCCTGGTGTCAGAAATGTATAATCAATCTTTCCTCAAGATCAATCCAATTTTCTTCCTAGCGCTGAGATCTTTAGTGCGTAACAGAATCTGTAATTGGTTCATGAGATCAATTTTTAGTTATTCGGTTAACATGAAGCATCTGCGGTCATAACGAGTGGGCGAAGCGAATCGCACAAATAAAATCAAACTCCCGTCCATCCAGCTTTGGTCGTAAAGGTTCCAGTGACGTAGCTGTTCATAACATCGATGGGTTTCTGTCCCGGTAAAAGCTACGTCTCTATCTATGGCGAGGCACAGAAGATCTTTGTAAGTAGAAAAGCTTTAAAAAAGTATATTAAAACATAAGTATTTCCAGATTAAAATGATTGAACAGAAGTTAAAGGATATAAGAAATAAAAGAGGAAAAGTTCTGTTTTTTAAGTTAATTTAATCTGGAGAAACCAAAAAAGAAGAAGAAGCAAATCAGCGTTATTAGGTACAATATTAGCGATTGAATATCTTTTTAGTGAAATCTTAAACTTGACTCATCAAATCTAAGTCCAGAAGAAAGAAAAGTATTGAGATGTGGCTCCCACAGCTCTGGAAGCTTCCTGGAGTCTGGCGGCCCGTTAACATCGCCATCACTCATTCATGTCTGTATGCTAATGACAGCGTTAATGAGCCAATGAGGATTCAATTCCCACACTCGGATACGGTAACCAGTATTTCTGTCAGCACTTCCTGTGGGGATAATTTGGGAACAATAGACGCCATCGACTGAAGCTAATTTGGTGCATCAAGCCCCAGAGAGGTGGGCTTCATTTCTCCTGGACCCGGGCCGTTTGTTTGTGCTGCCATCGGCACCAGGAACTGACCCACATTGGACCCAAAAACATGCTACTTTAAACTAAGTCAACAAAAACCAGTTACATTTGTTACACACGAAATTAGCTGTTCAATTTATAACCATAGTATTTATTCATCTTTTTTGGTTTATCTTTCCTCAACCCAGACTTCTGTTTGTGTACAAACTAACATTTATTTATATTTTATTTTTACTTTTATTTTAAATTTAACCGGTTACAGGAAATACGGGATGGAAATTTGAGAAAACTATTAATATTGCAAATCAGTATTTAAAAAAAATGATATTCATTCATTTTAATTCAATTTAATTGAAAATTCATTAAAACAGAACTGACTCAAATATTTCAATAAAATTAAATTAATAACTACAAAAAGTAATAATCATATTAATTTTTTATAATATTGCCAAACAATGTCTTATAAAAATGTATTCATTAACTATGAATTGAAGTTACATAAAATTAATTACATTATACAAAACATTTAATTTTGCATTATATTGCCAAACAATAGGGTAACAAAATGATTTTAGATACCTATATATAATTTAATAAAATAAAGTAATTAATTTATTTTCTTAATTTATTTGAAAGTTTTAATAAATTAATTACTGAAATACCAAAATAATGAATTAATGAAAATAATAGTCTATACAAAACGTTAGTATTTTAATAACTTCATTCGAATTTTTAACAAAAAAGCTTATATATAGCGTATATATATATATATAGTAGTTAATTAATAAAGGTATATAATGATACCTATTAATATGAATTTAATAAAGTGAGAAAAAAACACTTTTTTAACTTTGTGCGGCAATTTTTTTTGCTTGAAGCGAAAAAGAACATTTTGACTGATAGAGGCTCAAAAATGTAAGTTTTTATCCAAATCTTGAATCAAGGTAAAGTAATAAAGTCAGGCGAAATAAATTTCACATTTCAAAATTCCTTTTTTTCAATTCATGTTATGGATGCAAAAACTCTGAAACAACGTCCCACTGCATGCTCCTGCAAAAGTAATGAAAAGAGTAAATGAGAGGAAATGTAAAATGTATTGGCACCTTGTGTTGAAGGTCCATGAGAACAAGGATGAGGGCAACGGTTGTTTTATTATATATTTATTCAGCCATTATCCTTAACCACTTATCCTGTTGATTGCATTAAATAAACGACTGCTGACACGTGTAGCATCCATCCCAGACAGGAACATGTCGACAACACGGGCAGATCTGGACGAAGACTTTACGAAGGTAAATCACTCACAGGGGCAGAAAAATCTGAACAGGATGGCCCCAATTCCAATCAGCTCAACAAATCCACCGATCTGTGTGGCCCCATCCTCCCCCTCCCCTCTAATCCTTTTTCAATCATGCACTTTTTGGGATTATATACCTCGATGTAATTCTTCTCAGGTATTGTTTTATAACTTAATATAATATTTCAATGTTAGCAGGTCGGGTTATGGGTTTAGGACAGAGTGCAGGATTGAATGAGCTAGCAGCAGATTGGAGTGTGTGTGTGATGTGTGTGTGTGTGTGTGTGTGTCCCTTGTATTCAATTCTTCTTTTTAGTGACACTTGGCTTCAGTGACAAAATATTATATACATAACATTTAAACCTTGAGCCTCACAATGGACATTTATCATCGGTCATTTTGGCTGTAATAATGTGATTGGGCTGAGTTTGGAGCAGGTCTGGAGGGTTTTCTGGTTGTGGTGATACAAGAAGGAAGTGTGGAGTGACAGAGAAGTATGTTAGAGTTGTGCAGGATATACACAAAATATAACATGACAGCGATGAGGTCTGCAGTCGGAATGACGGACGGTTTCAACCTGGAGGTGGGACTGCACCAAGGATCGGCTCTGAGTCCCTTGTTTGCTATGGAAAGGCTGACAGTTGAGGTAAGGCAGGAGTCTGTGGAATGTGATATTATATATCCTTGTGATAACTAGTGAAAGCAGGAAGCAGGTGGAGGAAAAACTGGAGAGTTCGAGGTATGCCCTGGAGAGAAGAGGAATGAAGGTCAGTCGCAGGATCCGCAGGAAGACAGATTCATGTGTGAATGAAAGGGTGGCAGGTTGAATAGAGAGGAGACAAGGAGTAGAAGTGGAGAAGGTGCAGGAGTTGGGTGTTTGAGGTCAGCTGTTCATAGTAATTGGGAGTGTGGAGAAGAGGTGAAGAAGCGAGTGCAAGCAGTGTGGAGTGGGTGGAGAAGAGTGTCAGTAGTTATCTGTGACAGAAGAATAGCAGCAAGAGTGAAAGGAAAGGTTTACAAGAAGGTATTGAGCCCAGCTCTGCTGTACGGTTTAGAGACCAAAAGAAGCGAGGCAGAGGTGGCCGCAGAAGAGATGAAGATGTTCAGATATTCTTTGGGACCGAGAAGGATGGACAGGATTAGAAACGAGCACATCAGAGGGACAGCCCAGATTAGACGTCTCGGAGACAAAATAAGAGAGGCCAGACTGAGATGGTTTGGACACGCGAAGATCTGGGATAGTGGATCTATTGGTAGAAGGTTGCTGGAGAGGGAGCTGCCAGGCAGGAAGATGGGGAAGTCCAAAGAGGAGTTTTCTGGAGGTGGTGAGAGAGGATATGCATTTGGTTGATGTGATAGGGGAAGATGCGGAGGACTGGGTAGGTTTGAAAGGCCCTGCCCCCCTTCTGCCACACGGAGGTACAGGACAGATGCCCGCACCCAGTGATGACCATTCCAAAAAAAGTTCACAAGTAACTTCTGCAATTGTTCAATGAAGCCCGGTTGGTGGAACGAGAACTTTCAGTTTATGCCAAAGAGTCGAAGCAACAAGGTTATTGGCAATCAGAGCTCTTCCCCTGTAGAACAGCTGGTGTAGCAGCTGTTTCTATTTAGACAACTTAGCTTGCACCTTTCCCAGCATTCCCTCCCAGTTCTGCCTCTCTGTGTCCTCATTGCCTAGATATAACCCAAGCACCTTTAGCCCTCTGGTTCCCCACACAAGGTTCCCTGGGAGAACCGGAGTGTTCCGGACAGTCCAAGGACCTCTCAGACACGCCTCATTTTTTTTCCCAGTTTACCCTGGCTGAAGAGGCGCTTTCATACAGGGCCAGGCTGTCCTGCAACTCTTGAACACCCCCCTGACCTTGTATGAAGACATTAACATCATCAGCATAAGCTGATACAACCACCCAGGACCCTTGACCTGGCTCAGGCAGCTGAAGACCACCCAGCCGGTTCCTCAGCCTGCACAGCAGAGGCTCGATGGCCAAGCTGTACAGCTGGCCTGAAATGGGGCAGCCCTGCCTGATCCCTCTCCCCACTGGTACAGGACAGCTCAAACCCCCCCCCCACCTTAATCACACAACATGCATCACTGTACAGTAGTTTTACCCACGCCAGGAAAAGCTCCCCATCCCCAAACGCCTGCAGTGTAGCAAACGGGAAGGAGTGGTCTACACGATCAAACGCTTTCTCCTGGTCAATCGCAACTATACCTGTGCTGATGTCATATAACTTGAACAGATCAAAAGTGTCTGTCATTAAAAACAGGTTGTCAAACATTGACCCGTCAGGGACACAGTAGGCCTGATCAGGACCCACCAGCAGGTCAATAAAAACTTTCAGTTTATTGGAGAGAACCTTGGACAGTATTTTGTAGTCTGTGCATAACAGGGCCACTGGTCCCCAGTTTTTGAGCAGTGTCAGGTCCTCCTTCTTAGGTAGTAGGGAGATCACTGCGCGCCGACAAGAAGCTGGAAGTGAACCTTTGTTAAAACATTCTTTAAAAACATCCAACAAGTCATGTTGAAGAATACTCCAGAAGTGTTTGAAGAAGTCACTGGGTATTCCATCCAAACCTGGGGATTTACCAGAGGACAACTCGGACACAGCAGTGGTCATTTCACCCAGAGAGAGATCTGAGTGTCACGCTCCACTGGACCCAGCTGTGGGAGGTCCTGTAGGAGGTCGGCAGTCGCATCCACATCACAAACCTCCACCTTAAACAGGTCGGTGTAAAAATCCACAGCTAGCCTCCTCATCTCAGATGGCTCAGCGGTCAGACGTCCGTCCGGTAGACGGAGGCAGACCAGATGTTTCCTCTGTGCCTCCGACCTCTCCAAGTTAAAAAAGAATCTGGTCGGAGCATCCATGTCCTTTAACATGGTGAATTTGGCCCGAACCAGCGCCCCTTTAGCTCTCCTGCAGAAAAGAGTTCAGATTCCGTCTCTTGCATAGCAGTAGATCCGTTTCTGAGGCAGACCCACCCTCCAGCTCCCTGGTCTCTGCCTCTAACTGTTCCACAGATCTCCAAGTTTTAGCTGTGGAATAAGCTGCGTACTGTTGACAGAAGACCTTGCTTTGGGCCTTCCCTACTTCCCACCACTGATCAAGTGAGGGAAAGGAAGCTTTCTCAGATCTCCAATTGGCCCAAAACAGTTTGAAGTTCTCACAAAAAATTAAAACCCTGTAAGAGAGTCACGTTAAAATGCCAGAAAGATCTCGGTTTCACCTTTGGAGATAAAACCAGCTCTGCTAGAACTAAATGATGGTCGTGAAAGCAACTGGGAGGATCTGACAGTTGGCAGCATGAGTAATAAAAGAGGCCGACAGATAGAACCTGTCCAGCCGGGCCGCACTAATCCTGCCATCAGTTACTCTGACCCAGGTGTAGTCCTTAGCAGAGGGATGTTTGTTCCTCCACAAGTCTACTAGATCTGCCTCTTCCACCATCTGAGCCAGAAATGTGGACGATTGAGGGTGGAGCTCCTGTCCCTTCCTGTCCATAAGAACATCACAGCAGCAGTTCCAGTCCCCCCCCAATATAACACAATCTTTCTGGACAATATGTCTTAAATTGTCTCTTTTGAAGACCTCCAGACGTTCAGGACCATGGTTGGGTGCGTAAACATTCATGAAGCTGAAACTAAAGTCATGTATTTCTGCGTTAACCAGTAAAACTCTGCCTTTCAAAATCTGTGTGCTAGATAAAATCTTCACATTTGTAATGGGGGAGAACAACACAGCGACTCCAGCGCTGATACTGGAGCCATGGCTGAGGACATACTGCCCCCCCCCACAATAAGCCCCAGTCAGTCTCATGCAGGGCGTCACTGTGTGACCTCCTCCACACTTGAGCTGGATGGTGGCACCAGCCTCGCGCCATGTCTCAGAGACAAGGACGGCGTCTCAGAGGACGGCATCCTCACCACGAAACACAGTCAAACCCAATCCTGAACAATACTAACCTTTTACACAACTAAACTAATGGAATACAATGGTCATACAATTTATAGTCAGTAGGAAATAGATAGACAGTTTTTGAATTTTCCCTCACTCTTCTCCACCACACTCCCACACACCAGAAGAAGAAGAAGAAGAAGGAGAAGAAGAAGAAGTAACAGCTAAAATTCTTTGTACCAAACCTCCAACCTGGTTTAGATTATTAGACAATTATGTAACATTTTGGGTGGAGTAATTACAATGTTCTGTTGGTTCAAACTTCATTCAGGACTGTTCTGCTGACTTTCTAGAACTTTTGTGAGTCTTTGTCAGGGCTAATGAAGGTTGACTTTTACCACATGAAAAACAAACACAATATTTCCATAGGAACAACCTCCCTCCTCCTCTCCCTCCACCAGTAAACACTTCTCCGGATGAAGGCAACATTACCCTCATTGAACAGACGTATAAATCCAATATCTGTATGTACCCTGGCGTCGTCCAGGCAGTGAGGAGAAAAGACAGCTTTCCTCATCAATAACCTAATACCCATCATACCATTTGACTAGAATGGAAAAACTGACTCCGAGGATGCAAGTTGGATATCGGAAGCGAGGACCATGTGATTATTGGTCTTTGGAGCAGAGAGCCATCTATTGAACTGGTTGATGGATTTTAAAAGACTTCATTTGTGTGTGTGAATAATCCTTCTGTCACTCTCTCCATGTTGACCTCCAGAACAGCTTCTTTTTCCAAGGCTTTAACATGTTGATATCCACAATACCTCAAGGAATAATATATGCCGACACGGCAGGTCAGAGTTCGGGAAGATAGAGAAGAGCTGAACAGTCTTCAGAGGAGCTTCAGGAACACATGATGTGGGAACATGTTGTAGAATGTCATTGTAGTCGGTTAAGAAGAGGAAATTACACAAACTCTCAGGTAGATTTCCTCTTCTCTCGTCGCCGAACGGAATAGAAAGGGAGAACAATTTCAGACGAGTCGCACTTGAGCTCAGAGTGGACAGCGAGGAGGAGGGGGCGGTGTGAAGAAGAGTAGTCCTCACTGTATCCTCAACCTTTCCACCACCAAAGTTTTAGCTCTTTGGACGGACAGGAAATTTGAGATTTTGATTGCTACTGGAATCTGTAGACGCCCCACTTCTGACCTCTGAGTGATGACATGGGACATACCTGGACAGTGAGCTGCACTGTAAAAAATGTGAAGTTTTAAGAAGCTCAACTTTTTTTTGTTTTCATCAAAGATGACTCCTAGGCTGCAAATGTGAGGGGAGGGAGACAGAATGGAGTCTTCAGGCGGAGAGGGTGAAGTTACATGCATCTGGATGAGGGTAGTGATAACAATGATTATAATATCAAATCTATCACAGGTGAGTTTGGGGAAGTTGAACTCCATCATGATTTTATGTGAGGCAGTTTGTCAGAGTGGAGTGGGCTCCAGTTGTTATGGGATCAGTGGATATGTGGCAATGAGTACTGAACCTTGGGGGACACCTTGGGCTAGCGGAGAACTGGAGGAAGTGCAGATGTCAATCTCGATGAACTGGCGTCTGTTTATAAGATATGACTTTATCCAGGAGAGGGCAGTACCGGCGATGTAGAGGTTGGATTCTAATCATTATTTTATTGCACCAAATGCTCCAGCTGACCCGCAACCAGGGGATTCAATTCAGCCAGGTACAGCCGGCCGGATGCGACCAGCTCTAGATTATTCTGGAAATGTTCAGGGGTGAAGGTGGCAAGCTTTACGGCATCGCCTTCTCTTATTCAGACTTCACTGACCCCGACAGCTCTGTAAAACTAAAGGTCAAAGCTTAAATGTAAGATAACTGATATTCGTGCATTCCACTCAGGGAATTCTTCTCACCGTCTGCATGATGCTGGAGTGCTCGCTTCCTGGGTGGAGAAATGATGTAGCAGCAGTGGCGGATAAAGTAATCAGATCAAAGAGACCCTGTGTAGACTTGGTTTTAAAATGTGTTTTTGGGCGGACTGTCAGATCACAAGTGGACAACGAGACACAATGCTCAATACTAGTTGGACGACCCGCGAGACATGTCGTGATCCAATCAGTCAGACGACCTACCGAGTTGGTCTGGGACTCATTTGGCCACTTATATTTTGTAGCGTGGATTTTTATTTGTTCTGATGCGTCTCTGACAAGGACGTAACAGGAAAATACGTCATCGGTGCTGGACGTGGTGGTTATTTTGCAGGAAGCGCATGACCGGTTGAAAAAGTGGATTTTCCCCTTTGTCCTGCGCTCAATCTTTAGCAAGTCACAAATTACTTTGTCCTGTCAGTGTCAACAGTTCTAATAGTTCCTACATGTTCATTTCGCTCAAGTTGTTAGTTAGCCCATGCTAGCTAGCTAATCAAATCTGGTGCTTGACTGAAAACTAAACGCCTTGTAGCGGAAGTGACGTAGGCAGCGACGGAATCTGAACAGGGTCTTACCTGTGTAAAAGTATTAACACCAGCCTGTGAAAATACTCCACTACAAGTAAAAGTCCTTCTTTCGAAACTTTACGTGAGTGAAAGTGTAGCAGTTTTAGCAAGTAAAAGTAATCATGGCCAGTCTCAGAATTTTTCGTGATGATTTTGGATTACTATTACTGCTGCATTACAGCCAAAGACTATGTTAATTCTCTAGATGTTAAAGGTTGATGTAATCTAATTACTTTATGCAGCTGATTAATGATCTACATGGGTATGCAAAACTGTAATCTGATAAGTAACTGAAACTGCAAATAAAGAATACATCTTCATCAATTTCACAACACACGCACCCTCCGAAAGTCTTTTTTATCGTTTCATTTTAGTGAATAAAACAGATATAACATTTCATGATATTTTGATTAGCCGTGGTAGCTTTGCTTAACTTTTGGGTCATGCGGTCATGTGACCAAGAGTGAAACCCTTAAACACCATCGCGCATACTGACTTCAATTGTCGCCATAGCACCGTGTACACAACGGTCAAAAGGTCACGCACAAAAGCTTTAAGAGCTTTTAACAGGTAGAATAGACTTTGTTTACTGTAACTTTGGGTACTTTACATGTTAGGCTCAGAATTAACTTTATGTGTGGTTTTTATTGCGACGTCGATTTAAGTTTTATTCTTAATCACATGACTGCATGACCCGCAAGTTAAGCGAAGCTAACACGGTTAATTGTGTTGTGTTGCATTGTAGCTTTTGCAGCGTGTGTGTGTGTGTGTGTTGTCAACTTGATGAAAATGTTTTCTTATGTTTTTTTCCTTATGTTTTCTTCTTAATGTTTCTTTCTTTGCAGCCTGTGCATGTTGTCAAATTGCTGTTTGCGAGGGTTTGCCACCCTAAATACCACATATTTGCCCTTAAGTACAGTATTTGAGTGAAAGTACTTATTTACTATCCACCACTGTACAGCAGCCATTGGATCAAATTATGATATTGGTAATCTGATATCTAATCTTTGACATAAATAACTAAATCAAATTTAGAAATATATATATTTTAAGGAACCTCATCACTTGACAGGATGCTGATGACATCTTTTTCACCTCTTGGATTGGGAGAGGTGAGCTGAGATGCAGTACAGGTTCTTATCTTCACCACTAGATACCACTAAATCTAATAAATTGCACCATTAAATTATAATTTCATTTATTAAACCATAACTATCCCGCAACACCAACTGGGTTTGTGTAAAAATGCTCCACCCCCTTATAGACTAATTTTAAAATCTACCAAACTGCTGGTTAATAATAACTGGTTCCAGCTGGACAAGACCCACCCAGACCTGATCACTACGGGACCTATTCTGTCACATCATCACTTAAAGAGAACTGCTTCAGCAGCAGGAAGTTGGCTCCTTGGTCTTACCAGTATTAGACCATACCAAAATTAAAAGAAATTCCAGAGGGTGATTGAAATCAATAAGTCTGGGAAGGGTTCCAAAAGTTGGACTCCACAGATCCCCAGTGAGACACATTATCTATTAGAATGAAGAGGACTAGGAACGATAATGAACCTTCACAGAAATGGAGCACATTTTCCCCAAAAACTCGGGGATCGTTCATTCAGGAGGTTACAGGAGATCCAAAGAAAATATCCAGGGAACTGCAGGCTTCTGTCGTCTCAATAAAGGTCAGAGGTCAGGACTCCACTATTCCAAAGTCACAGGGCAAAAATGGCGTCATGGGAGAGTGGTGGAGAGAAAGTCACTGGTGACCCAGAAGAACATTAAGTCTGGCCTGTACTTTCCCCCAAGGCACCTGGATGGCCCTCACAATAATGAAGATCTAGCAGAAGGTCAGTCAGAATGGCCATCCCCTCACAACAGTGTGCCACAGTAATAATAATAAAAATAATCTAATCTTTCCTTTATTTATCACAGGTTACACCGTCCATACATTCACTACAATGTCATGAAATGTGTCTCTGCATTTGACCCATCCCTGAGTGGGTGGCCTCTGTGAAGTACCTGGGGAGCTGAGGTTTCAGGCTCCTCCTCAAGGACCCATGGCTGGTTCCATCAGGGGCTGACCTTGAACCCTGGTCTCCCGGTTGAGGGAGAGCAGGGTCTGACTGCTCTACCCACTGAGCTAAAGCCAACCCTAGTGCTCATACCTCACATTTGGCACATGATCAGTTTCAATCACCTGCTCCATGGTCTGGGGCATCAACTGATATCAGCTGCACCCGTACAGGTAGCCTCATCCATCCAATCACTGTTACACCTGCTAGCTGAGCCCGTCACCATCAACTGCTGTCTTTAAATATGCTGCTCAGGGAGTGACCCTTCGGTCTCAATCTCCACGAAGACTCTGAGTATCCAAAGACTTTCTAATAGACAAATAATCACAAATCGTCCATTGTAATACATTATTGATCTTTTATTTTGTTCTGTATTGTCTGATTGAAATATTCACACAGTGAAACAGTTCAGGTTCAATTAAACAGTCCAAGTCCAAACAGTGAAATAATCCAGGTTCACACCGTGAAACAGTCCAGGCTCACACACATGCTTTATTTTCACCAAATAAATGTTTCTTTCATAAGTCTCTTTCTTGGTCATGATCAGATTTGTGACTATTAATAAAGCAAATTAAGTCACAGCGGCGAGAATGTGATTAAAAAGGCGTGTTGTAAAATGTGCATGAGGTGTTTGTGATGTTCTGCCGAGGCTCTCAGGCTTCAGCAGAGACAAGAAGCGGAGGTGAAAGTCAGGCGCCAGAGGCGCAGCGCCTCAGTGTGAGTGAGAGCAGCCGAGCTGATGTCCGTCTCTGCGCCTCTTTCTGCCACTGAGGCTTCTGGGATCTTTTTATTTCAACGTTTCTTTTCCTGACTCGGTATATGTGACTCGGAGGAGCCTCTCCTTCTCCTTTACCTGCCTGTGTGGTTCTTGGTGACGTTGGGAGCTCTCCTCCATTCTCCTCCATTCTCCTTCATTCCCAGCGAGCGGCGGAGCCAAGCGGCTGCTCCCGTCTGTGCGGAGCGTCCTCCCGTGATGTCCCGTTTTAAAGCGGATTTATTTGGCTGCGGCGGGCTGCACCGGAGGATTTCCTCCACGGTGTGAGGGGCTGGAGACTAAGAAGGTGAGGGGATCTTTACATTTCAATCATCTGTAAGCCGAATTAAACTTTTGAAGCTTCGCCGCGATGTGCGCTGAGAGGGTGGCCGGAAGGCGCGCGTCGTGATCAGAAAAAGTATTTGAAAAAGAGATTCTGTTTTGTTTTTTCATTTTATATTTGTCTGCTTCCATTCATCACTCTACCTCCTACATGTTTGCTACGGGGAGACGCGCAAAAAAAGAAACTAGATGCGTCCTTATGGGTTTATGGGATGAAGGGGATTTATTTTTTAAGATGATTTGTGGTGCAGCTCACCTGCGTGGAGCTGTGAAGGACACGTGGACGCGCACGGAGCGCAAGGAACCACGGAGCACACGAGTTAAAAGTGAAAGATGAACGCATATTTGAAAGCAAAAACAAAAACAAAATACGTTTACGCACGTTTTCTGGGAGGTCTTTCCTTTTATATGCTTTAGACATAATTTGTTGGATGTACCTATGTCAACAATTTCTACCAAACTGAGTTGGTAATATAGGATTTAATACAATAACTGACACATGTGACACCAACATATCTGTATCTCTACATTGTAAAATGTAATAAGTTAGCTCAAAAACTACGAAGTATAGCAGATCATTACATTTTTCTGGTGAAAAAAATGAAAAAAACTGCATTTAGTTTTAACAACTTAAATTAAATCCACACCACATAACATCTTTGCTATGGTGTAATTGATCAAACTTCATTATTATCTTCATTAGGAGTGAGGAAAGACATCATTTCCCATCATTCCATAGTCTTGGTTGGAGCTTGTGAGAATGCACAACTTCTGCCCTATGGCAGCTAATTCATGACGTTATTAATGGTTGTGTAATTAAGTCAATACTCTTACATTTGGCCAAATCAAGCAGCTTTAGTGGCTTCGATACATCTTCAGTGCGGGATGTAGTTGCTGACATTGACCGGAGTATATAAATGTAACACAAATGCATTAATCAAATTAGGTACCGGTGCATTTCTCGCAGAAGTCACTTTTTTTGAGGGTATGAGGACGGGGATATATGGGTGATGACGTCCACCCCTCCCCACCCTTAGATACACATTCAGTGCATAGATGCTTGATACACAGTTAACCCATCATGTCTTGACCTGCTATTCAATTAAGGCGCCCTCTTTCTCCAGGCCCCCTAAAACATACATTTAAAAAACGATTTTCTTCTTTTTACTCAACCCAGATATAAATTCCACTGAACGGAGTTGTGTTAGATTCCCTTTTTTTTTTAATTAACATTATTAAGATGAAAAATTTGCAACTAACATAACTGTATTGGGTAATTTTAGCATGATCTGTTGAACCTGGATTATGAGAGTCCAGCTAACTTACTTTAGTAACATAGATTTAACAGAATGCAACTAACGGTGTTTATTCTGTCCTAAATGAACTGATCTAGGACAAAATGAACTAAACTGTGTATAAATACTTTTACTGAACTAAAGAACTCGTAGAGTTCACCTGTTTGGCAGCAGTTCCTGTACAAAATCCCTTTAAGTCACTTTGATCAAGTTCAATGAGAGTTTTAAACCTGTATTCTAATAAATGTTGTCTCTCTTCCTCTTCACTCAAAAAAGGGAACTTAATGATTTGTTGAATTAAATACATTTTTTTATATAAAATAAAATGGATATATTTGGCTTTTCAAAGTAACTTAAAAAGTTACTTAAGTAGGTGCAACCTAAACTAGAGACTTCTTAAAACAACAAAAGCTGATTTATTAGTCATAATTTAACGATATTAAGTAAATCCTATGATCAGAACAACACCATAAGAAGCTCCTAGATTGGTGCCTGCAAGAATAAAAAACAAATTTCAGATACATTTTAAAAAAAGGCACAATTTAATTCATGTTTATTTTAATTCATAGTCAATACATCCAAGTTGACCAGATCATGTTGCATTTGCTTGATGGAGTTTTGTCTCAAAAAGGTTATTATTATAATTCAATCCAACACAACTTAATTTGTTGGAAACTCTTTACATAAATGGATTAAGTAAATCCAACAAATTATTATTCATTGTAAGATGAGTTGAAATGTTGAGGTCCACCTTCACAGAAACCTTGTTCTTAATAGAAACATCACATCTGGAAGTGAAAGAGCAAAAATTTCAATATTTATTTTGCAGCAAAGTAACCATTATTTTGTATACTGCATTATTAGAAATCCAGTATTTACCTAAAAAAGGAAGAATTAATAACACAGTGATATTTTTTCGATAATTATCAGACCAGAGTTCCAGAGGTTATCCCCCTCTGCTAGAATCTGTCCGTTGAGACGGTGACTCGCGCATTTGTTGGATATTTTAACACGACCCTGGTGAACTCCAGCTCTCCTCCCTCGGGTCCAGACAGGGGAGGATGGTGCGCGTGGATGTGCGTGGGTGGGGGGGGGGTTGAATACAGGCTGGAGAGTGCGGTGGGTAGGAAACAAGCTGAGTGTGCGTCTCAGATAATAGATCCTCGGGGTACGTTATTTCCCCTCTTATCCCGGTAACGTCCGGTAGAACCCGCTCGGATGGCGCGTATTGGTTAGATTCACTCCTCCGTGGAGTGACTGCACGATTTCAAAACTCATGGAGAAGGAGAGAGGGGACAATTCCACGCTGGAGCTTTCGGAAATGCAAGGATTGTAAAGAGAGGTCAAAGTTTGGACGCACGGACGGAACGAGGATGATTGACACTTTGGCACCGGAGCTCCTGCTCAGAAACCACATCGTTAGCGCGAGGATCGTTGCTGACCGAGTCCTCAGTAAAGTGATCACTCATTCGCCGTGAAATGGCAATAGAATGCTTCAGTTGATGGTTTATTTTCTCCTCCCTCGGTCACCAGAAGCAGATTGAGAAGATGTTGCGCGCAGCCTGACGTGCGCACTCATCACATTCCGGCACCTTAAAGAGGCTCATCCCTCCTTCATTCATGCTCATTCTGATGATCTCAACTTGTTAAAGAAGAGGGTGCGACAGGAAATACCTGCTCTGGAGGAGGGGGGGAACCGACCCATGTAAGTTCTGTTCTTTTGCTTGTTGGTGGAGGTTCGTGCGTAATTGCGCGCAGCTGCATTAAATTACCATTGGAAGTTGTTTGGCTCGGTTGTCCTATAAGGAACAGTTAGAGACTCCTTTTCTTCTGCGCAGTGATGGACGGATTTATGGTACATTAAGATACATTAATATTTACACATGATGGAGGCACACACGTGTCCTCAGAGGCGCCACCTTGTGGGATTTTTGACTCGTCCATCACGCAGATTGCATGTCACTGCAGCCGGTGGGCCTAAATCCCATTCGAGCATCTTCTAATTATTATTGGTTTGGTTTTGTTTCGCTCTGTGGCATATCGTTTTACCAAACAACACTGGATTAGTCCATAATCTGACTTTATAACTCAGTAGTTTGGATATTTTCCATGCAACATTACACTGAGCACGATCTTTGAGTGTCTGCGTCTGTTTGTTACCAGGATTTTAAGTGATTTGTAGGAAATTTTACAGAGGTAGGTTTTGACGTGTCCGAGAGACGATTCAGTTTTTGGTGACATTACTTCTTGACCGTACAACGTGACTTCAAAATAACTATGTTTTTAACCATTGCTAGACTGCTTACTTTTATCCCAAATATGATTACATTTTAATGACGTCACGTCAGGACTTCATAATAAGCTTTGCTTAACCATTGCAAGGGCAATGGGGCAATTTCATGATTTTTGGCAATAACGCAATAATTCATGAATGGATTTTTATGACATTTTGTCACGAGGTAGCGTAGAGGTTTGAATTGAAGTGTGTAAAAAGAGAATTGTTTTATGGATTTGAACTTTTGTTCGATTATATCCACTGGTACAACTCAATTTATGAAGAATTTACAAATTAAATTAATCTGAGAAAAAACTTAATTTAATTTGGGGGACTAGCTGAAGTAATTTCTTGAAGTTTATTAATAATTTTCTTTTGTACGGTTCAAGATTAGACCCCAAAAGGATTTAAAAAAAAAAATTCCAGTGAAATTCCAGCTTTGGAATTTTTCAAATCTTTTTCAAAAAACGTTTTTTCACTGTTTTACCTGCAAAAGACATAAAATATAAATTGAGTTAGACTCAACAATAGTCATGAAGTCATTTATTTAAATTCATCAACAATTTTCTGTTTACAGCGCATGATCAGACCCCAAAAGCATAAAGAGGTGTAATCCAAGTTCTGCAAATTCTTCAAATCTCTTTCAAAATTAAGTATTTTCTACTGCTCCACGATTTTATACTCAACAAAACTTAAATTAATTCTGTATTATGCGTGAACTCATCGTTTTTTGAAATGTGGAAAGGAGCATATGTTCTACTGAAATATAGTGATGCAGTAGAGGACAATGGAAATACTCAAATATAGTCCGAGCTCCTTAGATTTATACTAAACAGTACCTGAGTAAATCTATTTTTAGTTACTATCCACCACGGCGTATTCTAGGGGTTACTCACAGAAAACAAGACAACCAAACACAAAGGATGTTTCACATAAAATGCTTTAGCTGCGTGGCAGCAACTCCTTTAACAGCCTCTCCTCAAATCCAGCTTGGACCAGAACCAGACAGGTGAGGCCTCTGAAGGCAGTTAGGTACCTGACCACCGGCTACATCCACCCTCTGGTATCACTTCCTCTGTCTCTCCTGACTCCACATACCCAACCCTTCCTCCTCTTCCTCCTCCTCCTCCTCTTCCTCCTCTGAGCTGCCGAAGCTGCCACACGCGCTCTGTGCGCACGAGAGCAGCGCTTCTGACAGCGTGACTGCGGCGACGCTGCCACATAAGTCGAGCGGAACACCCTGGGGCGTCAGTGACTCCAGTGGAACATATACACACACACAGAGCATCCGACCAGACGAGATCCGCCAGCATCACGTGTCCTTCCTCCCTCTCTGTGCGACGCAGGGGCGCCTCATTCCTCAGTACAGACACGCCTCCTAAGAAGCTGCTTATAAATTCCTCTCCAACCGCAGTCACGCGTCCGGTTCTTCCAAATGTCCACCGGTGCTCTGGGGAATCGGTTGTCCGGACAGCCGGACGTGTTAGGTTTTCATTCAGCTGGCATCAACTGTGGACATAAAACAGGTCAAACACACGTGATTGAATCAGTTCATATGAACTCGATTGAATCTTGTAAAAGTTGAGTTGTCCTTTTTTTCATGTCAGACTTGCATGACGTAATCCGCTTTCTCTACCAAACATGGAATTATCTCATTAAAATACATGTTGCATTCAAGTAAATGTACACTGTCAGAAGTTTGTGTAAAAGGTACAGTAATAAAAAATGATAATGGCAACCAGAAGAAAGGTAAAGCTAACCCAAATTCAGAATAGTAGTATATACGGCGAATTACACTAAATCAAGACATAATGAATAACTTATAACAGTCAGATATGCTGAAAAATATTTTTTACACTGAAAACTTTTGATAAAATAACAGAACAAATACAGGAAAAATACCATAAAGTCACAGAGATGTAATCTTCGTTAAAGTACTATTCTGTCTTAAGTACAGGTTCTGCTTGTACAGATTTTTGTAATTACATACAATTTACTGTAAAGAGGTTTCCAGTTTTATGTTTTTTCATGGTCATTTATCCTATTGTAAAGGATTTCTCACAGTGAACTTCTGGCAATCACAGCTGCCCATTTTTTTATCTTTATATTACATTGATTTTCTTTTGAATCTTTTCTCTTTTTTTTTACAGCATGACATCGACTCAATTCCAATTTTTTTGAGTGCATTGGTTTTACAGACAGATAATACTTGATCTATCATAGCTATTTGTTACACTCGTAGAGCCTCAGCTCTCGGAGCGCCACCCCTCCCCTACCCAGCAGTTAGCCCTCCACCTCCACCTCCACCCATTTGCTACCCGTTGTCATGATTAAAAGATCATAAGCCGGCTGATTGATGGTGGTGACATTTAGGGAGTGGGGAAAGAAGGTCTGACTTGGAGGCGAGCCAAGAGAAGCTATCCATGTTTGCTCGCCATTCCACGGTGACATGTGGTCATGCTGCACTCTCCATACACTCGCTCACGAGGACGGATGCCCTACTGGCAGGTTGTTAACAGGAAACTTTAGTGATTCTGAAAGGGAGGCAGAAAAATCTCATATGTGGAATATTTTTTTCCCTCCTTTTTTTGGGGGGGACGCCACATCTGTCTTCTGTCTCTGTCTGCCCTTATTTCTCCCATGCTCCTTTTATCCCCCTTCAGAATGAAGGCGTTGGTGGGGAATATGAAGCATGTGGAGTCAGAGGAGATGAAAGCAGGGAGACAGGGTGGTCAGAAATCGCCCTTGAAAGTGTATAAAATGCGTGAAATTAAAAATGCAAGAGCAGAATAACTCAGACATCAGTGGTAACCCTGCAATTATTCCACCTGACTCTTGGCGCGGTACGTCCATTACAGCCAAAGTGGACGTGTTTCTACCTTTTTTGCCAAATTGCTGACTAGTCCGACTGCCCCCTTGTAGGCCGCCGTGACAGATTGGTGGGTGACGGATATGACCCGACGATTCTCTCCAGTGTGTCTGAGCTTAACAAAGAAATGGGGCTTCACATAAAAGAGTGACAAGGTTGAGGACGGGATCTGGTCTGTCCGTCACGTGAAAAACCGTTTAACCCCCTGGAGTCTGAGGTCATGCTGGGGATAGGGTCAACCCTAAGCCCTGAAATATCAGCGGTGGGAGTAACACAAATTAAAGGATAAAACTGCAGTTGATATAAATGCAAGTGAACTGAAGAAGGAAGGGATGAATTATCAAGTGGTTTGATTCATTTCAAGCAGATTTGAGGATGTAAAGATATACCTTCTTTTTTTTCAATGTCTTTCTTTCATCATTCATTATCCACGACACAAAATAACCATTTATCATTTACGGAAAGTAGCCTCATGGGTGGAAGTAGCAACAATTAAATAATTCAACTGGAAGTGATAAAAATGCATGTGAAGTGACAAACGGAGTGATATATTGTTATTTGATTTGAACTATCTCTTCAATTGCAACAGATCCAAATGAAAGCTTATTCCGCTTCATTCTGGCAGATATTCCATCAACAGGGAAAACTTAGATAACTCCTTTCTCTATTTTTGTCAATAAATGGCTGGTGTAAATAGTGGTGGGGCAAATATAGCCCAGTGGGTCAAGATGCACCCCCCTAACCCAGAGTCGGTAGTTCGATCCTAGCTACATGATGGAGGGTCTTCGAGCAAGACAATGGAGGCCATATGCTCCAGAGCTTCGCCCACTGCTCCCCACGGACGGGTCAAATCCAGAGAAATAATCTCACAATGTTGTACAGTATAATAAAGAGTATACATTAATATTATTATTAGTATTGAAAATGCAGTCTGGAGCACATGGATATTTGGGTTCCACACTACTACAGCAATTCCTTACAAAAATATCATAATATACTAAATATGTGCACAATACACTCAAAAACATGAACTTTATTAGTTATATATATATATAACAATTTTTTTTTCACTGTAAGGTGAACAGAGGACAAAAATTCATAATCAACAAACTGAGAGTATATTTTCCAATTATAAACTTTTTAAACGTTTTTTAAAGTTGATTTTGATGTTTAAATATATTAAAAATAGTTTAGGTTCATTTGTAGCTCGGATGCTTCGTATGAGTTATGCTGTTAGTACAACCTGCTAACTCTACTTAACCTTAAGTGTTATGCTTCTTCTTGAGTTCAACTTTTGATATTCTAGTGGGAAAAAGAAAATGCATCGTCTGTCTGTTTGTATTCACCAGGTAATTCACCTGCTTTGTTATCTTGACCCTCACTCCTCAACTCACACGGCTGACGAGCGTCCAGAAGCTTCTAAGCTTCCAGAAGCTCCTTGTCGCTGCGTTGGTCCTTTTGCAAAAACTTGCTTCTCAGTAAAACTCAAAAAGAGGTTTTGGTTTGCTTCTGACTTCATTAAAAGACTCCAAAACAGATGCAAATGTGAACAAGTTTAAGGCTCAAAGTGAGGAAGACGAGCTGGAAACAGGGTTCCGATCAGAGGCTACTTCATTTAACTTGATGACATGCATGATTTACAATTGACTCCCACTGGTGGGCTGGTAAAAAGCAGCTCTGGGGACATCCGTGTAATATTTCCCTCATGATTTGGAAAAACACTCAGTGATGGTCGAGCGACCGCGGGGATGAGATGGAAGTGGACTCCCGGGGCGGTGTCGGCATCCCAGAGATGAGGCGAGCAGTCGGGTGCTTGGGTGTCTGTTTGGGTGGATGCAATGAGCTCACTAGCTGCCCAAACTTTTTTTTTTTCTCCAGTGGTTGTCCAGGACATTTGTTTAAAACTTAAAATCAAGCTCAATGGTTGCAACGTTAATGGTTGGTACCTTAGTCCGTACCCCTAGGGGTACATTAGGGTACTGCAAAAGGTACGTGAGCTTATTTAAAGAAAAATCTCATCGCAAAAATCTCAATAAAGATAATAAAAAAATGCAAAAAAGTCCAGTCAAGCACATTTTATGTCTATTATTCCCTTTTTAAATGTATAAAGGAGGATTAAATCTACATTAAATACGTTCAATATTTATTTCTTAATAATTCTGAGAATTAACTCACGTATGTTTTCACCTTTTTTCACCAAAGAAAATCGAGACATTTTTGTGTGAAATTTAAGTCAGAGTCAAACATCCAACCTCTACTTCCTCAAAATTATCAAAAAACCTCTAAAAATTATCAAAAAACCTCTAAAAATTGTAAAAAAAAGAAAAAAGAAATACTTATTTTATTCTATTCTGTGACGGAAGAGAATAGGGAAAATCTGATTTTTGAATAAAGTTAGAATACGGAAAATCAAGTCAGATGTCTGACTTTTATCTCACCTAATTCTAAAAAAATGAAAAAATAAATTCCAAGGAAAAAATATTAAATGTTGCCAATATATGATTGTTTGGTCATTTATGTGGAAATGCGGAGGATTAACTGACATAAGTCACAGCCTTTTCTCCTAAAAAATGCTGAAAAGACATTAATTTAAAAAAGTGTATTTTTAGTCTGCACGGAGGAATTCGTGTTTAAAATTCGTGTTTTAATTCCGACTTTAAACTCAGAATTCTTACATTTTTTAGTTTCTTTCATTGTTGCGTTTTGGTTTAATTTCAGAAAAATTACCAAAAGTTATTTAATTTATTAACAAAAAATATATTGTTTTTATATTGTTTGAGTGTTTTGCTGCAAAAATAACTCAAAAAAGTTGAGAACAATTACTATATTTTAAAGAATGACACTGGAAATCTTCCAATTTGTATTCATTTAGATAGCATAACGTTTTTTCGATCAAATGGATGAATGGATAAAATCCCAAAGTTACAAAAAGGCACCTGACAGTAAATGACAGAAGATTTGTCTGTAAAGATTTGTATTAAAAAATATTGGACCGTGTTTGAGAATGCCATCCAAACCATTGTCGGAGACAAATCCTGCTCACGGAACAAGTCTATCTCCAACTTGTTGCCATGGAAACGGAAATAAAATATAAAAGCTAATGAACATAGATAGCAGAAAGGAACCACTTCAATATTTTTGTAGGTGTGTGTAGAGAGTTTGGTGAAAAAACACAAAATAGTTTTTGAGTTATTCTCATAAATTAAGACCTGAAATCATATCAAAATGAGCCAAAATCAGATTTTCCATCCACCAAGAATATCCATCAATAAATCTCAACAATCTCGTCAGCTTGGCAGGCAGAATTCTAATGTAGGAATGTTGTGTCACAGAATATGCCAGATATGCATGGAATTTCTTTTAACTCAAAAGTAAGTTTAAGGTGGAATGAACTTTTTCTAAGTTGTATAATAGTGACAATGTTCTAGATTTAAGACCATAATGTACTTAATAAGGTTGGAAAGTGATATGGAAGCATTTTAAGATAAAATATGTGGAATTTGCTGAAAAGATTCTGGGATTTAAGATAAATTGTCTAAAAACGAGACCTTAGGTTTAAATGACACGTTAATTAAGTTAAGTGATTTTTTTTTAAATCAAGTGTCCAAAATGTTGTGGCTATTTCCCTCCAGGCCGCATCCGCCGCATATCCTTCGTGTTAATGCTATAATTCAATAACTATTTCATGGATCATTTTGAAATTTTGTACCCACACAGACCTTAGTGCGAGGAAGAACTGCATTGACTCCGGGAAAGGTTGGTTGTATGTATCCTAAACGAGGAGGAGATTTATCTCCAAACGTTTTCAGGTCTTAATTTCTCAATCGTTGGTCCGATTTAGTCCAAATATGGTAGATTGGAAACCACTTGATGGAATTTATCTTGTATATATCAGACTTTACTGCCATAATTCATATTTTACACACTAGGGGGAGCTTTTTATACAAACATTTTTCGATTTATATGAAGTTATATTTTTAGTTCTGCTGTGTCTGAGTGGATGGATAGGGGTAAAACTATTTCCCCCCTTAGACGGGGCACAAATGCAGCTGTTCCACGCTCCATTAAAAAAATCTTCTAAAGCAAAAAAGAGATCCACAACATCAGTAGAAACTGGCGTCGTCCACAGATATTGCAGGAATTTTATTTTACACAAGATGATAGATGGAGAGAGATGATTTAAAATCAATAAAAAAAAGAAAAACTACACTGAGTGATGCTATTCAGAGACTGGAGGAAGGAGGCAGAGGTTAAGAGGAGAGTGAAATGAAGCACCTTCAATGTAAAATGTAAGAATGTCAGCAGGGGAGATGTCAGCAGGTGAGGAGGCAGCCAATTATCTAGGGGAACTCTTGGCACCGAGCTCCCTGTTCCAATTAAGAGACATAATACGGCCGTGTTAAGGAGGAGACTAAAGAGATGTCTGCATGAGTGTGAGCGAGCCGGTCACAGAGAGGTTCCAGTCACGCGTAATGAGACGACGAGCGCTACAGAGGCTTCTGATAGCAGGGAATGGAGTTAACAAACACTGGTCGTTAACACTCCACCATCCTTGACACAGCAGCCCCCTCCTCTCATCACAGCCTTGTTATTGCCCTCCATCGCCCTGGGGATAGGAGACGAGGGGGTGGAGAGGAGAGAAGGTGTGAGAAGGGTGGATGTGCTTTCCAAGCGAGGAGAAAGGTTTGTTCTAGGGCGGGGCGCTTCCTCCAATCCTTGATCAAAGTCCGAGGACATCGGAGAAGGGAATAGAGGAGAGGCATAACAACGAGGGGAGCCAGAGGTTGTTCTGTACGCAATCAAGTTATTATTAAACATTCAGAGCAGAAAATATTTATTTTCTGAATAGGTATGCATTTAACATTAACATCATGAAAAAAAACAGTCAATGCATTTTTCTCAGAAACTCTTTCATTAATACTGTTTTTCAAATCTGATAGAAATAGCACAAAGTTCATGTTATTCTCCACAGTTTTTGTGGGAATGGACCAGGATGACTCATTTCGGCACATTCGTATTGCCAGTGGACCCAAAATGTTTGACCCCAAAGAGGGATTTTGGCTGCAAAAAAACCCCCATATCCACCAGATGGAGCTTTTTGCCCATTCTGAAACTTTGGTTGTGACTTAAACCAAGTGTTTAATCAAAATCTAGCATTGTGCACTATAAAAAATAACAAAAACTGGGTAGAAACCTAATCATGGGTTTCACAAATGCTGTGTAGGAGACCTGATGTTTTGCAACTCATGGATTTCTTCATTTGTTTATTTGTAAAAAAATAAAATAAAATTTGGGTACATTTGAACTTCAGTGAAATTTTGTAGTTTTAAGTTTCAATCCGATATGCAAGAATACTTTTATTTTTTAAATGTGTTTGAATGCCAGCACTCTCACATTGCCGCAGAAGGAATGTGACCAGCATTGCACAGAGCATTCTGCTCCTTACGTCTGCAGGGCGGACCTCACCATTTACCTCTACATAGTTTCAGGAGGGAGGTCTTCCTGTTTCCTTTGTCTGCAGATGAACGGCTCCTCTGGCGATATAAAGGTATTTTTCTAAAATAGTCTTAAAATACATCCATGTATTTATTTTTTAATTTTCTTTTGATTCCAAAGACCAAAGAGGAGGTTTGTAGATGAGAGGACATGCAGTTGGTTGGTGTGACAGTGAAGGATGACGGGGAAACAGATGATCTGCTGTGGCGACCCCTAAAAGCAAAAGCCAAAATAATTATAATATATATGTACTACATAAAATTCAGTTTTAGAGACTGTTCCTTTAAGTCTAAGTGGATTGTGATGAATGAAATAATCCGGTTGTCTCTCTTCCCACTGTAATATCATCATATTTAGACTAATTAATCACAAAGCATGTCCTTAATGAGATTAACACTTTAAGCTCTATCTATACTCAACGCCTCCATCACCTGGTTTCCTGCAGCAGTGTATGTTTCTCCTCCTGTTGGATGTAGTTCTAAGACCTTCTCCCTGACCTTGGCTGTTTTTCTTCGAAATGATGATGCATATTAACACCAGACTGAAATGACTTTAAGTGGCGCGCTGTGAGATTCTTCAAGCACAAAACGCTGCTCCAGATTTGCCATTATTTGCTGCGACGCATCACATTTACATCTTGAGGAGATAAATAAAAACATTACATTCCGCTATACTGTATATAAATCCTATAACAGTTTGGGCACCACTGAGAGTTCTGCTTTTTTCCATACATCAAACAGCCATAAGCAGGTGAAGTCAGAATAATTGTTTTTCTCTCATCCCTCTTTGATCATGAAAATGAAAAATGCATTGTTTTTGTTTCAATTCATATTTTTGTATTTTAGAACAAAAAAATCGAATTATCACTGGTATTGGATTGTCAACATGAGTTTCTGAACTAAAACTCACAGGAACTGAGAATAATCCCTGATACACTGCAGAAAACAAGTCTTACCAGGACTGAAAGAGTCCATTATAAAGGTTGTAAAAGGGTTGACCTGCAGAACATTAGACAGGTGGTTATAATGTTATTACTGATTGGTATATTTACATTTCATCACCGAATCTGTATAAACTTGAGGGGGTGCATTAGTTTCACATTCGTTTGGGCCTCAGGCAGGTTCTTAAACTCTTTCTATGACTCCCTTTCTCACATGTCTCACCTCCACAACCAATCCCAGCTAGAACTCAACTGATGGATTGTTTTCGTGCATTTATAAAAAAAACATATTTCTATGCATTTCTATAAACAGTAATCGGCCTGTGTGTATGTTAATCTAATGTTAATCCAAAGTTATTCACACCCCATCCTCCACTTGTGGTTTGATGAGGCTGTGATTCAATCTAGTACGTAAAGTGCATTATAAATTAAATGTATTATTTATTATTATTATTAGTATTAACTGAAAAAGTTATCTTAACAATCAGAATCGTTCCCAGACTGGAAGGGATGTCGGTTCAGCTCCAACACGATGACTCATTAAGTGAAACTAAAACCTTTGTTGGATCGGTCCGGCCCGGCTGCTGCTGACCCGCGGTCAGACTGCATTTGCAGCTGGAAATTGTTTCCAATCATCCACTAGAGCCGACGAGAGGAGCGTTAATGAGACTCAGCCATTTTTAGATATGGGTTTCAATGCAAAAACCTGAGAGGGGAGCGGAGAGACAACAATTCACTGGGGTAGTCCGGTACTGTAGAAATAGACTACATGTCTCAATGGAAGTGAGTCAGTGTGTGTGATCTAGTTACTAAAAACAGCTAACCTGCTAACCTGTTTCACCGTATGAACCTGGAGCCTTTCACTGTATAAATCGTCGAGGCATGTAGTAATAATAGAAATATTAGTTTGGAGCATATTCAAGCATTTCTATAGGTTAAAGGATTTTTAGCAACTTCCTTCATAGCAGTAGAAGCCGTGATGTAACGTTGTGCTGTGTAACTTTAAGGCTTAAAGGTCCATTGCATCCGATTCAATGTCACTGTGGCCTGTATCTTAGAGGCTTTGATGTCTTTGACATGTGATTGGATGTTTCTGTGACATGTATTGTGGATGCTTTGATGTCATTGACATGTGACTTGATATCTTTCCGACATGGGCATTTGAAGGCTTTGATGTCTTTGGCATAGGATTTGATTTGTCTGATGTTGTTAATATGTCTATCTTGATGCATTTGATGTCTTGACTTGTAATATGATGGCTTTAATGTTTGTGACATGTGATTTGATCTCTTTTATGTCTTTTTGACAGGTGGCCATTCTTTTTTTGCATTGGGAATTGCTAAATTGGAATAGCTACAGATTAAACGCATCAAGCATATTTTTCAATGTTCCTTTTATTTTCAGAGAATTTCTGCAATTCTTTTCTGAAAACCTTTTTGTTAATTGTCATTACAACAGATATCAAAGCAGTCCTGCTCAAGAAGTAAAATTTACTTATATGCTACAAAACCTGTGAGACTGATTGCCACGTAAAAATGACCCGGAAGAAAAACGTCTTAGTGACGGTTCCTAGGCCCCAGTAGTGGACAACACGGCTATAACACTCTTATAAGTTCAGTTAATCAAATGTTACTTTAGCACTAAGGCAGAGCAGGAATGTGAAATATTTTTCTCATTCTTTCTTAATGAGCTCTCAAAGAATGATATGGCACTAATTACTCCACAGTAGCAGGTTGTGTTTATACTGAAATAATGTCAAAGCCTTTAATGAACCCACTGATGACCCATAAAAATCCTACATGGCTCCCTGATGGATCATTGACTCCATTACTCTGAAAGAGTTCCACATTCTCAGTGATATTAGACCACTGACAGCATTTACAACAGCCATTTGGGAAATTTTTCACCGTGACTGTGTTCTCTTTTTTTTAAATTGTTATTTAATTTTTCTGTCGTTATTTTAAGTGCTTTCGTATTATTTATTCACTCCTAGTCTCCCACTGTTTTTTTCCTTCCCAGAATCGAGACTGCAATAATAACTTCTGATGGCTAAAATTATGGTATTCAACAATAATTTTTCGCCCCATACATTTTTATTATTATTGTTACATTCCTCATCATAGACTTTTCATATCAAACATTTTTAAATCTTTATTTTTAAGCGTGCAAAAGTGCATCATGTGTTTATGTAGACTACATTACCCACACCATGATCGACTATATCATTATAACCATAAACCTGCAAAGTGATTCATCTTTATTAAATGGTTACCATGGTTACCCTTTTGAGGTTGGGTTATATTAGGAGTCTGAGAATCTGAGAGACATTGACAAGGACCAGATTATGAGGACTAGACTACAGGGTCAGAGCATCTCCAGAACTACAGGTCTTATTGGTTCTGAGTGGTCCAAGAAGGACCACACATGAACTGGCAACAGGGTTATGGTCCTGATAAGGGTCAGCTGGGGGTGAAGGCTGTGCTGTCTGATCCCACAGAAAAGCTGCTGTTGCTCAGATTGTGAAAAAAAAGAAGAGAAAAATGGAACTGGACTGGCACCAGGATGTATTATGGGAAGAAGGCAAGCCAATGAAGGTCGTTTCGGACAATGTTCTCCTTGGAATCCACGGGTCCTTCCTCAGAACTCAATCCAATACAAAATATGTGGGATGTTGGTCTGATCCATGGGGGTCCAAACTCGCAAATTCCAGGACTTAAAGTATCTGCTGCCGATTTTGGTACCAGATACACAATATTGTTTTGCGTATTTTACCGTAAAAATACAGTCACCATGTACAGATTGGGGACTGCAGTTAATTACCAAACAAAACCCAGATATAATGTCAACCTGTTTAGAATTACGTAATGACATAAAATTACCTTAAATTGACATTTTGTAACCTAGAAATCAACATCATTACCCAATTATACTTACCATATCTATAACATCTTATTTCTGTAAAAAATTATGATATGCTCTTGCTGAGTTGGTTATTTAAGTTTTCATACTAGAAATTTCTGTCATTTCAACAGAATATGACTTTAATGGTTATGACTTGTTTGTAAGATTATATAATATTTCCATTAATACAGCCAAAAGTTTGTATTTTCACTGTACAAATCTGTGTGTCCCACATTCTGACCATAGATAATAATTTTTTACTGTTTCTTTATATAAGATAATTCAACATATCTACTATGTATCTACTACGGCAATATACTGTTTTTAAATTTTACAGTCTTCTACTGTTGCTATTTGACCGTTTTTCTTACAGTTATTTCTTCAAACAGTTTTACGGTGTACCACAACAGACCTTCAGGGGACTGGTGGAGTCCATGCTTCGACGGGTCAAAGCTATATTTTGGGGCACAAGGTTGACCTACACAATATTAGGCAGCTGGTTGTAATGTTGGTATTTGTAATGTGTCTTCGCTAACTTGGATGACTATTTTAGCTACTACTCGCATTAGGCAGTATGTTTCTCCGTCGTTTACTTCGTCTCTGACTCATGAAACCATCTGTCACCCCTACTGGCGCTTTTAGAGGTGTTTGACGGGTGTGAAGGGAGGTGGGGTGGGGTGGGGGGACGAAGGGATGAGTTGGGTGGGGACGCCGGTTGCGATGAGGGTTGGGGGTGTGAAAGCAGCAGAATCCAATTTACTCTGATGGCATCACTTCCTACCTCTCCTCTGTTTTTGATGGACAACAATCGCCAACAGTAGCACCCGCTATCTGCCAGCAGTCGGAATTTATATTCACACATGCAGCTTCATCCGATCCGTGGCACCAGCTAATGCTTACTCACTGTCAAATTCTATTCCCATCTGGGAGGTATATTCATCCCTGCTTCTTCTTCTTCTCTCCGCAGAGCCAGATCACCACGAGGACCATGACTGAAAGCCAGGCGAGCTGAGGAGACCTGTCACTCATATCGGCGTCTCAGAGGGTTGTCTGCTCTTTCCCTCACCTCTTATCTCCTCAATGGGACGGCGACCCGGCCATTCCATGTAGTAACCCCCCAACGCTGAGCAAATAAAGACCCTTCTGAACTGACCTTTGCTCCACCTGAGGGGGGGTTTGGTATGCCTCCTCACTCCAGTTGAGTTGTATTAAGTGGAAGTAGTAGAAGACCAGTCATGCGTTTCCATTTCACCTTGGCGCTGCAGGCGTTGTGGGCCGGCGTCTGCCATGCGGCCATGCAGCACTACCCTGCGGCGTGGGGCCACTACGACGTGTGTAAGTCCCAAGTGTACTCAGATGAAGGTTTAACCTGGGACTACATGGCATGCCAGCCAGAAGCAGCGGACATGACCCAGTTCCTGAAGGTCAGCCTGGATCCCCCCAACATCACCTGTGGAGACCCCCCAGAGACATACTGTGCCCTGGTGAGTACATATGAACATGCAAACTGTACCTTTCTGTGGTTGCTGCCCGCTGACGTCACATCCTGCTGCTAAGAGAGCTTCTTCTCAGCGTGTGAAGCAAACAAGGTCTGATGGACTGTTTACGCGCAGGAAACATTGAATGGAACAATGAAAACACACACTCACACCCTCTCACGCAAACACACAGACAACGGCACATAAACGCACACACTCACCCACACACACACCCGAATCCACACACTCACACAAACACACTAACACTCAAACACACACACTCACACATACACACACAAACATACACAGATAAACACACCCACACAAACTCACGCAAACACGCACACACACTCAAACACACATACTTACACACACGGACAAACTCATACACACACAGCCACATACACAAACTCACACACACGTCACAGTGGCAGAATAAAAGAGTTCACTCAGTGGTGATTTCAGTTTTTCTGATGCGTCACTATATCTTTGTTGTTGTTGTTGTTGTTGTTGTTGTTGTTGAGGTGTTTTGAAGCAGACATGTTTTATATACTCTACTGCAAGTAAAGAAAAGTACTGTTTGAATGAATATTATATATAAAGAGCAGGAACCGTCTAGAAAGAGCAAGACGCAGGGGGAGAAAGAACAAATATGTGCTTACTATTAGTTATCTTTTGGTATTGGTAATATTAGAGTTATAGTTGTTTAATAAGTAATTTAGTTGTGGTACTAGAAACACTAGTAGTAGTAGCAGCAGTTGTAGCAGTATTAGTATTAGATGGAGTAGTAGTAGCATTAGTAGTAGTAATAGTAGCTGCAGCAATAGTAGATGTAGTTGTAATTTATTGGTAGTAGTAGCAGAAGTACAAATAGTAAAAGTGGCATTGCGATGTTGCTAGTAAAAGCATTTTTGACTGAAATAAAGTCCAAAGAGCTTTTCCAATCATTTTCCATGACGGACTTCTTTAACAAGGGCTCCGTGTTATTACTGCACAGTAAAATTGTGACAACTTAAAAGTGATATTTTGTACAATTTATACACATGCAGCGTAATAAAAAGCAGAGATTGTTTGATGGATTTCCCAGTCTAAGTTGATGCACCACTGTTGAGTCTGCAAATTACACCGCAATCATGAAAATCACAAATTCCAGCTGGAGCTGAAAACAAAACAGGACGCTATTAGGTCAAGTATTTTATTTAACAAAACCCGCCCTCCTCCTTATTCCAGGTCCTCTTTCACTTTGAAACTCGCAGCTGAACGCCTCAGATTAACGCTAAATGATGAATCAATTTTGGGGCCGCGAGTCATCAAAGATTCTCTCAGAACAAATGTACTCCTCGACAACTTCAAGACCTCTTTTGATAAACAGCGAAATGTTCCAGGAAAAAGTAGTAGTCGCGTTGTCTGGGAGTATAAATACACATTTGCCATGAGCAGAAACGCAGAGGAACAGAGAGAGATTAACAAAACACAGATGACAGAGAAAGTGAGAATGATCAAGCGGGAACCGAGGGGGAGCGAAACACGGGGGAGACGGAGACTCAGAAGAGTGTGTGCAAAGTGTGAAGCGACCGAGGAGCTAATATCTACTGCTAGGGGCGGGCTGCAGCCTCTGAAAATGTGAATAATTCAACATGTTTTTTGGCTAATGTGTTTTATTCATAGGACGCATTATTCAGCCAAACATCTCTCAGGCACTGTGGAGAAAAGAAACGCTGATCGGACAAGGTTGGTTGAAGGGTGTTTGAGGGTGGGGTGACCCTTCGACACGGCTGTGTTTGACCTCCAATCGATCCACATTACAACCCGATGATTGGCTTTGCAGTGAACGTCTGCAGTGTAGCAAGTATTAAGATCCTTTGCGTGAGTAAAAGTACTCTGAAAATACTCCAGTACAATTAAAAGACCTGCATTTGAAACTTTGCTTGAATAAAAGTGTGAAAGTTTCATCAGAAAAATAGACTTAAAAATAATCTTTATTTTGTCACATACATTTTTACAATAGTACGTCGTAACATTTTGTTCTCTGCATTTGTATCAGTTCTACAGTTATACATTTAAATGACAAGTTTAGTAGTTTATTCCATAGTTTCCAGTAGTGATAGTTTAATCCATAGTTTCCATTAGCAATACTCAATTCTATAGTTTCCAGTTGTAGTTGTTTATTCCATAGTTTCCACTAATAGTCTTTTGTTCCATAGATTCCAGTAGTAGTAGATTATTCGGTAGTTTCCACAGTAGCATGAATGCTCCAGTGCAGCTGCTGTATTTGTGGAGGATGATAATGAGTTTATCACTGTCATCATTTAACAGTCTGATGGCCGCTCATTGAATTAGAGGGAGTTTGTTCCACGCCGTCGTCCTCATGTCTACGCCAGTCACTCTGATAGGAGGTGCTTCAATTAAACAGGCAGCGGTCAGCTCCGGCATAACCATTTCCTGTCTCTGCTGGGCTGTATTCATCACTCATCACAGGGAAATCAGTGAAATATGACCCCCGCTGCTTACCGTAGAGTACAATTGGCTGTGATTGGTTTAATGTTTACCACTAGGCTCCTAATCAACAAGAACAATTGATATTGATATTCCAACTACTCTGCCTGCCAGTACACCGCCACGCTGCCAATATTGGTTCTTATCAGAAGTCAGATCTTTGCAGAATTGAAGCAATTAGTGATGTTATTGGAGAATTTCATCCCTCTGGTAATTGATTGAGTGCGTTCTAAAGTCTGGTGTCTGCTGCTTCTCAGAGCGCTGAAGGTAACGGACACCGCAGTGTGATTGCAGCAGCTGGAGGGAGTGGCGCTCATATGATCATGGGGATCTTAGGTTGCGACACTCTGAAGGCTTTTTTATTCTTCTTCTGGCCTAGTGACCTTTTCAATAGCAATAAGCCGACATTCACTGAACTCAGTGCAAAAGAAACTGCCTTCATATGAGATGTGACTGTCCCCTCCAGTTAGACTCAGGCTGGCCTTTAAAGGCCTTGACAGGTCGCAGAGCCCCGATCGGTTTGAGTTTGTGCAGAATAAAGTGGAAAAAGGAACAAAAGAAGAAGAAGATTCCTGTTAACCTATTAGATGACTGAGATTTAGTATCAAAACCAATTAGAAAAATAGCATCAGAGCTGGAAATCTCACTTAAGAAGGTGATCACAATGATCCAGATGAGACAATGAGACAGATTGTTCAGGGAGTCAAACAGTCCAGGCTCACACAGTGAAACTCTCTAGGTTTATATACTGAAACAATCCAGGCTCACACAGTGAAACTGTCCATGTTTATACAGTGAAACGTCATCTGCGGGACAGTGAGCAAACGACTCTACAACACAGAAGAGGGTTGATAGTGGATTTATCGGTTGAAGGGTGCTGGAGATGGAGCTGCCAGGCAGGAGAAAAAGGTGGAGACCAGAGAGGAGGTTTCTGGATGTGGTGATAGTGGAAATGCAGTTGGTTGATGTGACAGAGGAAGATGCAGGGACAGCTGAAGAAAAAGAAGAGGAAGATGGTATTCTCATGCTAAATGGTTTTAGTTGATTATTTAAGTTTTCATACCAGCAAAATCTGTCATTTCGACCGAATTATACTTTTACGGTAATGATCTGCTTCTGAAATGATGGTATTTTCACTTTAATTTTACCCAAAGTTTGTATTTTCTCAATAAATGTTGTGTTTTCCACATACTCTGACCATAAACATTTATTTCTTTTAATTATTAATGTAACAATTGTTTCTTTGTCTAAGATAATTCAACATTTCCGCCAAAGTGATGTACCGTTTTGAAATTTGAAATTGCCATTTGACAGTTTTTTACAGAGATTTCCTAGATTTCAACAGTTTGAACCAACCATTTCTGGCTGTACATGCTGAAAATGTACACAAATATGTACAAAATTAAAGTAAGAAGTAAAAGGTAAAAGTTTTTTTAGGACACTATATAGATTTAACATTAAATTAATAGACTTATTGTCCTTTCAAGAGATGCTACACAAGCCATGTGTGTGACTGGTATTAGATAAAGAATCATGAACGTGGGTGTTTAAAAATGTGTGAAACAAAAACACTTTTGTATTTGTGAGGCTGCAGATGCTCTCAAAGAAATGATCAGACTATCGCTCCTGCAGAGGTTTAAACTCCTCTCGGATTCTCCGACTCTCAGCTTATTAACCAGCTTAACCCCGAATGTGTTGGTTTTTCTTTGAGGCACATGACATTAAATATAGAAGAAGCTTTCAAGGTCAACCTCTGGGATTCATACCACATCTGAAAGCCGTGCTCGTGTGCGTGGGTGTGCAGAAGTCCCGATACATTCCCTGTGCATGAGTTTAGCATCAAAATTCATGCACCATCACTTTGCAACCAAGAATCGCTGAAACCTGAGTCGCTTAAGCTGGTTGGAGCGTTTCTCAGCCATACAAATCAAAATAAGGAAAAAACGAGGGATTAAAAATGAATCTGATGAATGGGTTTGACATTTATAATGTGCAACCCTAGTGATGGCAGAGTTTGGACTGCTTGATGTACTTTGCAGTGAAGATGCACGTTGATCGGGGCAAACCGACTGGGTTTCTGGAGACGACCTTTCTTTGGGCCACCTTTTTCTAAACCGATCGCCATGTTGAGCGAGTGGTTCTATCCCTAAAGAGGGCTGCTCGGGGGTTCAGGACCTCGCTACCTACATGCAGTACAAAGACTGTGGCTTCTTGTTCCATCTTCCGTAGCCATCTTCAACCCTTTCCCATCGCTTCAGGACGTCACATGGGTAGGTTGGCATGTTGGCATAACACCAGGGTGGTGAGATCGAAGTCCTCAGGTCGCAGGTTTTACATTCGGGTGACCTTCTTCTAGAAGAAGAGGCTGGTCCACGCAGCCAAAGGAGGATGCACCATCTAATGTCACCAAGATGATAAGTGCTGTTCCTGGTTAGACGACAAATATGTTTGTCCAGGATTCACATTACAACCAACCAATCAGCAGCATTTTTGGACTGTGTTAGTCCAGGACCACCAACAAGAAACGTTCATCTTGAGCCGTCTTCTTAGTTGTCCTGTCAAACTCTTAACGATGTCCCAGGATAACAATGGCTGGATAACCCCTCTATCTTTCATTACACCTTCATAGGTTGCTGATGCTATCTTTTGTGATAAAAATAAGAGATAAAGCACATATGCTGAGGTGCATGTATGGCATCGGACAAAGGATTAGCCCCCATACGAAACATTTCAGTAGCATGCTGCCCATTAGCCTTCTTAGCTTAACTTGGCAGGTAGAGCTAACATTTCCACAATTCTTGTAAAATCTGTTTATCCACAGATATTAATTTCCCATGAAATGCAACACACAAGCAGTGATAGCAGGTAGAACTATTTTTTTAAGCTTAGTTTAGCAGTTAGAGCTCATTTTTAGCTTAGGGTTAGGGTTAGGGTTAACACTCTTGACATCCTGTGACATTTACCTTTTGCACAGATTTAATTCCCATTAAATAGAGTCAATAGAGGTTAAATATATATTTAGTATTTCCCACACCCAAAATATGTGCTTAAAGTCCAAGCTAAACACTCTATTCTGCATTATAAATGCTGAAATGACCGATCCCGCTTGAATGACTTTGAAATGGGCGGGTTATATTTCTCATGGGCGGTTATGTGTCACTGTGGATGATGTCGCAATCCAGAATTGCTGCTTATTGGTTGGTTGTAAAGTGAATCCTGGACGAACAACTTTGTCGTCCATCCAGGGAAAAAACTCATATATAACATAAAAAGAGTAATTGGCTGAAATAAACCATTAGCAAATCTCAGTATCATTTATAAAATGTTTTTTATATCTTCTTTGGAAAAAATCCATTATTGAAATTCAGATAATGCTACCACACCTACAGGCAGTCGAAGGCAGTCTATGTGAAGGGGCGGTGGAGAGCAGAGGTGGATAGACTTTGCTGTCCTTCTTTGGAGGCCTGGATCTGCTAGATGAATTTAATGTTTATCAATGCGCTTGTTTTCTTTCATTGCTTCATCGATTCACTGCAAACTTCTTCCAAAGATAAATAAAAAACATATTTTATTTGGGCCTTGCTCAAATCATTCAAATTAGATTTAATTTGTTAAGCTTTAACAGTTAGCTTGTTAGCTTAGCCATTAGCTTGACTCACTGAAAAGCTTACCATCTAGGATGAATTTAAAATCCGATGAGCTTGATGCGTGTTTTCCAGGTCACAGCAGACAAGGACTTTTAACATTTGTTGTAAAAACATGTATTTGATCAGAATATTATGAATAAATACATTGTGTAGACAAGGGGAAAAAAATGACTTACTTAAAAAAAATCCCTCTGTCCTCCCCAATTTTCAAACTCAACTGGCGGGGAGGCTGTACCTGACCCATGTACAGGTTGTACTAGTTGACAGGGTTTACCAGGGGCGGATTCATTGACCTGACATGACCGGACCGTAAACTTTGGAGTGCTTGTGAACCCGTTTTCATTCTCACTAGAGTATTTGGTAAATGTTGTAAATTCCATGTACACTATCAGCACATATGATAATAATGTGGAGGCGTCACGTTTCTCCATGGCGTCCGATAACAGGGAACACATTCAAACATTTCCATGAGGGTGTTTATCTAGTTGTCAGTCAATAAATCTGAATGAGGGGGTTCTGTGGTTTACATTGTCATATACAGTAAAAACCTGATCTTTTCCCACGGCTGATCCTGATTAGAGGTTTCAGCTGGACAAAGCGCTTTTCCTCCAAACTGGATCCACGCAAACAATTCCGTGAGAGACGTTTGCGCTGTCAACTGGAGCAGTCGGAGCGAGGGTGAGAGGTGGATTTGGGTGAGAGATATGAGACAGGATCTTTTTTTTCACAGGGCGGCAGTGTCGCATGTGACATTCTGTCATATGAACTTGTTTTTCCGCTTCTTTTGTGTGACTGCAAAAACCGGCACAAAGGCAGCTCTCAAACCTGCTGATGGATTTTTAAAAAGGTCAGATTCAGGATTGAGCAGCGGCGTAAAACTAATCAAACATTCAATAGAGCTGTTTAACCTCCATTCGATCCATTTTATCGGTCTTAAAGATGATGGAGATTTATTGGCAGAGGATGTGAACCAAAACCAGTAAAAAGGAATTCATAATTCTCAAGAGTTATGTTTAACTTATGTCCGATTTACCAACAGGTAGTGTTTAAATATTCACACATGATCTGAATCTTCTGTTCCCTCTTTCCGATTAAATTAGCTGAACAATAATCTCAATAAATGGTTTAAATGAGGTACCTATTGATCTACCAATCAAATGCTTCTCTTCACTATTATGTAGGTGATGCTGTTTTGTAATAATAATAATAGTAATACATTTATATAAAACGCACTTAACATTTGGATCAAATCTATTGCTCATCACCTTCAGTGGTGCAAGCCCTTGCATTTATTCATTCTGCGTTTGCATTTGATCTGTCTCATTTAGTTCAACTTAAATAAGTCCAAGTTAGTATTATTCTCAAATGTCAAATAGAGGAAATCCAATTTTCCTGTACCATCTCAATCTCTGAAAGATTTCAGATAGTCACAACATAAAGATATTTAGGCATCGTTACTAATCAGAACAGAGATTTCAAACTACACAGTGAGGGCATTTTTCACAAACTTGATAATAATAATACATTTATTATCATTGTTATTATTATTTTTATTCACAAATGGGGGAATACATAACTCTAAGGGTACTTCAGGGTACTTCGGGTGTTTGAGATTTTTTTTTTTTCAATTCAAATCAAACAGCTTTATTTATCCCACCAGAGGTAATCATCATGGCGAGCAGCTCATACAAATATCGTGAGCTGTGCGCTGTCACACAAAAACACACATACTGAATAATACACAGGAAGCTAAAATGTGTAGTAATGTAATAATGTTATAATGTATGTTTGTGTAATTCTTTTAATGTTTCTTTGAAAAATGTGTCTCATGTTTAATTCCTAAACAAAAATTTTGAAATGCCATAATATAAGCAAATAAATTAGATCATTTTGGAATTATTAACTGCCAAAAACAACAAACACAATGAAGTTCATTGAGAGTAGGAAGTTAGGATTCCAAATGCCAAACAAAAATCTAAAGAAAATCCTAGTTGAACTTGAAATATTTTTTTTGAGATATTTCTCCCATCACTCTGATGTATTCAAGCGTTCACTTTTCTGGTACACCTGGTTCTAATCTCCCCCACCCAAAAGGCTATCTCCACTCTGTTTATCTGTTTATTTTACAGATATTAAGCAGAACATAGAGATCTTGACAGACCAGAATGGACCTCCATGTTCCTTTCAAAGACGTCATTGAGCTTTGAAGTCAGACTGGATCAAGGTGCAGATCCTGGAAATCTTTTGCAGCCTCAGAGGAGCTTATTTGATGGCGTCAACAGCGACGACATGTTATGATTGACAGCTGACTCTTGTTTATGATTGAGTTGGGTGGCTCCACTGCTCAATCACTGATTCCACATCATTGTATCCTGGATTTTGTCTTCATTTGGGTGGAAATATATCATCCATCTTTATGAACGTCAGCGACCCACAGACACACGGATGACAAGGTCTGGGCCAGGTAGAGAAAACCTACATATTCTCATCATCCAGCAATCTTCAGAACCTCATCGCTCTGCAGCAGTGTGTGAAGACCAGGCATCAAAGGCTGCTTGTTGAAAACATCCCTCTTTATTGAAGAGAATTGATTTCATCTTCGCCTGGTTTCCCTGAATATAACAAAGTTTTGTGGCTTGAGACGCTCTGAACTGAATCACCAGCAGTGCAGTGAGGATAGGCTGAACATTATCTACAGTCTGACTGTGTCTGTCTGCCCGATGTGTAATTCATACCCACCGTGTTCACGGGACGATCTCATCATGTTCTCTCTGAAGTGCCCCGTTCCATAAACTTTGCATGAACGTCGAACACAGTCTGAATTTTTATCATTTTCTTGCTTCCTCCAACCACTTGTTCTTCCACTTCTTTCAACTCCAGCAGCAAACTCAGATCTGTCAGCCGGACCGGGCTCAGGAGAAGTCCATTACTCACCAAGGGTTGTTAGAAAGTCCCACACGTCCTGTTCATTTCAGGGCAATACTGTGACTCAGGCTTCCTTTTTTTTTTCTAGATGGGTTTGATCCCAAAACCATCTGGCTCTGAGGCAACAGTGTTACCCTTCACAGATTTTCCCAGAGGTGGAGAATTTACTTGCGGTGGTAGGTGGTGCAGAGACGGATGGGTTCACTAATAAACTAATCAAACAAAGGTTTATAATTAACTCCATTTATTACCATCTTCTAACTTAGGGTAACATAAATAACTATTTACAAATTAAAATAAATGACCATTTGCAAACGAACAGTCACTCAATATCTAATTTCAACATGAATAAATAAAAACAAGTAAAATAACGATTTATAGTTAGCAAGACTAGCCCAGGGTGTAGAATACAGAGTTGATTGACAGCGCACAATGTATTGCTTTCTGTCATAAGCCCCGCCCTCATTGAAGTGTGTGCCTTGTAAATGTCCAAATCCTATTTCATTCAATAACAAACAATATGCCTATATTCCTTTGAGTCCTTTGATGTTCCTTTGGCGGTGGGGCTGTGAGAGGAACAGGAAATGACACAACACGCGCATCTTAAACTTCTTAATGACTCTACACTGATCGATACTCAGATAGTTTTTTTAGGAGTTGTCAATAGATTTAGAGTCTTTGCTACTGTTGTGCGTGGTTCTTTTGACGTTTCACATTGGACAGGAACAGGAAATAACACATCAACCACCATAAAGAGTAAACTCCATTATGATTCTGTGCAGGTTGATACTCAGAGAGATTGTTGGAGCTGTCAGTAGAGTTAGAGGCTGGTTTGGCTGCTGATGTTCTTAGAAGTTTTAGACTGTTTTGGCCCTTGGTGGAGATTTACGCTCTCTGAGTGCTTTTTCCAGTTAATATCTGTTTCTCCAACAAAAATCAAATGACCAAAACTTAACAATGCCAATTGCTGATTCTTCTTGTCGAGTTTTCTTTTTTCTATGCTGTCGCCAGCATCACTACCATTTTCTCCATATAAGCCTGTTATGACTGCATTAGTGTTCTGTGATATTATGTTTTAAGAATGAATGGGGAGAGAAGAGAGTTTTGCTGAAGGATGTGCAAACAACATGTTTGCTCTCAAGGAGGAAAGTTTGTGAGAATAAAAAAGTTGGAACAGGAGGTGATGCTGTGTGAAGCTGCATCGTCTGGCTCTATCAAGGTGTTGCTTCGCCGTTCCAACTGCCATAACAAGATAACAGGGGCTTCCTAGATTCCACATCCCCATAGGGTTTTCTGTTTACTTAAAAAAAAAAAAAGTTAGCTGCAAAACAAGTCTCTCCTTTGCCACAAACTATAGCGGAGCAAAGTTTGTTGGAGCTGAGGAATGAAGAAAACTTTGTTTTTCTCTGTATTTAGATGTTAAACTATCTCACGCTGCCAAAGCGTCACTTAGAAAATATTCTCTCGCAGGTCTGACAATTAAGTCGATACAGGAAGAAGAGTGATGTTTCATTTTAGGAAACAAACTCCTATTTCACTCTCACTCAGCTTTGGTTTCCAGATGCGGTCGAATTTGCAGAAAATCGGTATTGAGTATAAGTGGGATGAGAAACGATCCCTCAGAGCTCCGACTGATCTCCTGAATATCTTAAAGACTTGTATTGAATACAAGTCGCCTACAAATATCAGATTGCGTCATCGTTAAATGCTCACTGCAAACACTGGATCTAAAGACCTGCGCGTGATATCAGCGGTAGGAAGTAATAAAGTACAAATACTTCATTACTGTACCTAAGAAGAATTTTCAAGTATCTGCCATTATTTTTCTATGAACTTTTTACTTTTACTCCCTACATTTGAACTAGAATGCCTGAACCTTTTACACTGTACAAATTCAAAACAGACTTATTACTTTAGTTAATCATATTTATTTTCAGTCATTGCGTGTTTTCCTGATGTATCCAGAAACTAAAGTACAAGACAGAAACAAACAGTACTTTTTTTTTTTGTATTTCATATTACTACTCTTTACTTCTGTAACGTTTTTAATTTTATACTTTTTTACTTTCATACTTTAGTACTTATGCTTTTACTTTCATACCTTGTTTTGCATTTATATATTTTTTCCTTCATACGACTTTTACCTTTTACTTTTGTACATTTTTACTTTTATACTTTTTAACATTCACTCTACACATTTTACCTTTATACAAGTTGACTTTTATACTTTTTGGACTTTACTTTTTTTGACTTTAATTCATTTTTACCTTTGCACCACTAATTAGTCACTTTTTTCTTTATTTTCTTACCACTCATGATAAACTTTATTACCTGCTTACGTTTGTACTACTGCTTTTTACTTTGATCCTTCTTTAATTATACTCTCAACGGTTTCACAAGGCAGGTCTCAGAGTACATTCTTCTGTACAGCAAATTCTTTATTATCATCGCCATGAAGACTCTTTCATCGCAATTATGATTTCACCCAGATTCGCATTTCTTTCGAAGGCATGAGCCAAGCAGAGGGTAACTAGGGTGGGTGATTGGTTTTTGATTATACTTCTGCACAGACAAGGGGCACTGATCAAATGATCTCTTCCAACTTCCTTTGATGATCTTATATTCATCAGTCCCTCCAGGAGGTTGAAATAGTTAATGTAATTTTAACCAAATCTCGCCTTTTCAATTTTTTCTATATCACAGAAACTAGCAAATTTGACCATTCATCATAGTTTAGTGCACATTTTATAAGCATGTAGAGCACATGACTTTCTGAAAAGCGGTTTGTAGGCCTTTACTGAAGAACAAGATGAGTCATAGTGTTTTGACTGAAGCAATCCCACTGATCCAACCCAAAGTTCTGATATGTATTGGGAAGTCAGATGATGGCACAGCAGATGCTTCTCCTCCTCTACTCGACACTTCAAACCAGCAGGATCTCCCATCCTTTATCAGCACAATGAAATCCTTGTGTTTTTGTGGGCGCCTGAATGCAGCTGTTCCGTGTATTTCCTGTCTGTTGCCCCCACTCTGCTTGTGAGCTGAAGCTCACACCTTACCTGTTTGGATTCCTGTTCACATCTATTTCGGGATGTAGCTAAAACTGTACCACATCTGCCGTTCAGAAGGGAATGACAAAGATGGGGATAAAAAGTAAGATGTTCAGATAAACATCACGAGACTCTAAATTACGCCTGAGCAGTTTTGTTTTCAGCTGTTTTGTTTTTTCGTAACCCTTATATTACCCTTCTGATGAAAATGCGTCTCTTTATTCTAACGGGTCAAAACTGAGGCATTTTGGTTTGTCTGTTGAGAAAGTAAAATGTAGAAACTATCTTCCGATTCTGTGTTACACCATTTCAGCAAGTGAATGTTCAATAGACTTCTAACGCTTGTTTTTGAGTAATGAGTAATGAAAGCAATAATTATGGAGTTGTATTTTTCCGTTTTGGTGGAAGTGAGAGCAGAGCCACAAGACAAAGATCTCAATTAAACGGCATATTTACATTCCAACCCTCCCCTATAGTCATGAGCTCTGAGTAGAGACCAAAAAAATGAAACAAGGATACAAAATGCTGAAATGGGCTTCCTTCGTAGGGAGGCTAGGCTCAGCCTTACAGATAAGGTGAGGAACTCAGACCTCCAGAGGCAGTTGGCGAGAAGTTGCTTCTCGTTTCCGTCTAAAGGAGCAGGTGTAGGCGGTTCAGGCATCTGCCTGCAGGGTGTCTCCCTGTGGAGGTTTTCCAGGCACGTCCACCTGGGAGGTAACATTTGGGGAGACCCATAACTCACTGGAGAGAATATATACCTATATACTCATCACCTAGGATGAGCTGGACAGAGTTCCTGGGGAGTAGGCTGCAACGAATAATCAACATAATTGACCAAAATCGATTATGAAATAAGTTGTCGAAGAATTTAGTAGTCGATTGGTCGGTGACGTCATCGGACACTGCCTCTGCATCCTGTAATAAGAAGGAAGTAAACATTAGCGCCATGGCAACACCGTCTCGACAGACAACATCCATGGTGAGGAAGCATTTCTCCCTCAACACGCCCAAACAAATGTATAAAGTGCAAGATTTGTAAAGCTGACCTGGTGTGGTGCGGAGCACGTCAGTAATCCTGGACAAAAATTGAAGCGGAGGAACGTTGACTCTCTAGACGATAAAGACTCGTCTCTGTAAGCCTGTTAGCTAGCTAGCTAGCTCCACGTTAAAGGACAGTTAATTAGTGCTTCTGTTGGGTTTAACGTGACATTTTGAATGTAGTGAACTGTTAATGACATTGAGAAAAGAAATAACTATAACTACTAAATAACTTTATACAAATTTGTCCCTACGTTAAAATCATATAACTTACATTGCTCATGGAGGAGTTTCACATTACTACTGAAAGTGTGTTGCTGCCTGCCGAGTGCACACATCTCTGCGTGGGGGCGTGTCCTGTGTGGAAACGAGAAGCAACTTCTCGCCAACTGCCTCTGGAGGTCTGAGTTCCTCACCTTATCTGTAAGGCTGAGCCTAGCCTCCCTACGAAGGAAGCCCATTTCAGCATTTTGTATCCTTGTTTCATTTTTTTTGTCCTAGGTGGGCTTGTCTTATGTGGGCGGGCAATTGATTCAGCATAATGTAGTTGTTGACTGCAGAATGCAGAATGCACTGACTTTTCTTTTTCTTTTCCACCTTTGTTTATTTTCCTAAATTAACTGGGATGTTTGATTTTATTCCAGAGAAACTGGTGGATTTTTTTATGATATTATTTATTTAAACATTTAATTTACCTTTTGTATCAGCGGTGGTGAGATGTAAAATAAAAGGACTTGATTATTGAAACAATTAATCAAATATCAAAATTGTGGTTAGCTTCAGCTCTGTGGAGAGGGAGGTCTGGAATGGCCTTCTGGGCTTCGAACATTTATTCTTAGCCAGTCATGGTACCGACAGTTTTGGTTAAATAGGGCTTTCTGAGTGTCGCTAGCTTATTCATGTGGCTATTAACTATGATTCTGCGTTCCTAGTAATATAAAAATAATCGTGGACGAAAATCGATTGTCTCAAATTTGATGGGAAAGCCTTCAAGTAGATTGTTGAGTTAAATGTTGAGTAATTGGTTGGTGGTCAGAGAGACACAAAATAAGATATAGACCAACCATTATTATACAATGCTAATTAAAAACAGTGTCGCACATACTACAGATACACCACACATACTACAGACACAACACACATACTACAGATACAACACACATACTACAGATACACCACACATACTACAGACACAACACACATACTACAGATACAACACACATACTACAGACACAACACACATACTACATATACAGTACAACACACATACTACAGATACAACACACATACTACAGATACAACACACATATTACAGATACAGCACACATACTACAGATACAACACACATACTACAGATACAGCACACATACTACAGATACACCACACATACTACAGATACAACACACATACTACATATACAGTACAACACACATACTACAGATACAGCACACATACTACAGATACACCACCCATACTACAGATACAGCACACATACTACAGATACAACACACATACTACAGATACAGCACACATACTACAGATACACCACACATACTACAGATACACCACACATACTACAGATACAACACACATACTACATATACAGTACAACACACATACTACAGATACACCACA